>MJUU01004522.1:43033-61970 GCA_002080025.1 Modiolus philippinarum | reverse complement strand
GTTTTCGTTAATATTATCAAATTCCATTGTAACAAAATACCGAAGTAGCTGTAATTTCAATATCTGCAATAATATGCCTTCGTTGATCTCTGATTGTATTCTTTTCAGAGTTATCGCTCTTTTGGCGCACCTCTCATATATATTTGTGAATCCAAGAATGAAAAACAAAATTGTAAAAATGTTTTCATTCTTTTAAGTGTTCCCGATTTCAATAGTAATCCAGTCGTCCAACTATAAGCTATTTTGCATATTTTTAGTAGCAAGGACTTATACATGTACTCACCTTGATAGCCAAATTTAAATAGAGCAAATGGGATAAAAAATGTAAGTTTAACGAAATAAAAGTGACAATAAAAGTCCGAATCGATCAAAGGAAGAGACCAGTAAGGAAAATCCGTATAACATTCGACTGAATCAGGGGAACACAATCCGACACAGAACATTTTTGGCAAGCCGTCATAATCCCGACTTGGAACGGGCATTTTATAAATAAAATGGTGGGTTAAACCAGGTTTATTGATGCATCAACCTCCCGCTTATATGAAAGCTTCTGTGTGCACAGATTGTGTTAAATGTCAAAGCCATAATATTGTCAGGGCGCACTACACTATTTCAATACGCCAATGTTTGACAGACCTCGAAAATAGTACTATAAAAAATAGTGTTTTTTCATTTGTAGTGACTCCAGCCAATTGATACATGTTATAATCAGCAAGATCATAGAATATTTCTAGGTGAATGACGGTGAGCAAAGAACATTTGAAAAAAAACATGATTAAGTTGCATAACAAGCTAGGACGGATCGAATGAAATACGACCAAATACCGAAAATTCTCTGTTGCGACTATGTACAAAATTAACAGGACGTTTCAATTCAATTTTATTTTCTTATTTGACCATTCAACATATGGTTTAAATGTATTAATTTTATCGTGTTGGTGATCTGTTAACGGAAAACAAGTTCCCGCACCTAGGAAAATTCATTTCTATATTAATGGAATTTTTGAAATCCCGGAATTTAACATACGAGTCAATGGGAGGCCGAATTATAAGTGTGCCTCGGATCCTGTCAAAACATAGAATTTTTCTCTAATAGGTAACATGTTTTTTGTCGTTCGATGTACAAGCCTAGTCTCATACAGGTAAAATATTTTTGTCGCTCGGTGCACAAATCACACTACAGTTGCAAAAAGAGAGAACATCAAGAAAGAGGCCAAAACTTAAACAAAACCGAAATTATATTTGTTACTGAATATTGAACAAAGGAAAAGAAAATATGTTAGTAATGGAAGAAACAAAACTATTTAGGACAATTTTGTTAAAAAAAGAAAAAAAATATATAAATGTGTAAGCCCTAAATCTTTAAAAAAACATCAGAACTAAATAAAGTAATATCACAGATATAACTTATTCTGTGAACCTAAGAACTGGAAATTTCCCTCCAAAATGTTTTTGTCGTAATGGTTTAAATATTATGAATTATCGTTTTACAACTTATTTGTGATATTTTAGACACTCGATTTTTTTTCTTTCCAATGCAATGTAGTCTGATTACAAATGTCTTATGTATTTACTTTATTGTCATGTTGGAAATGCTTTGGGCCCTACAAAAGAATGCGTAAAACAAAAAAAAAAACCGGAAAACAAAATCTTCCTCTTTGTCTTTGATCTGATTTGTGTCATACTTTCACCTTTGCCCTTATTTTTTCTTTTTATTTTATTATTTGTATTGCTTTGTGAATACAATAAATTTTATTAATAGATTTGTCTACAATTCATAGTCTGTCATTTTCTCTGCAGGTTGGATTGAAGGGTTTGGTTTCACCTCTCCCTTTGGATCAATATACAATAAGGAATTAGATCTGCTTGTTTTGGTTATTGTGGGTGATCTCAATTCGGAGGAAAGTATACTGAAATAAACATTTCAGGTCAAACACCGCTGAAATTATCGTATACTTGGAACTACTCAACTTGAAAACTGATTATGAAACAATATTTCCTCGTTTCCTTGATAAAAATCGTCATCAACACAAAATAAAGATTTAATACTTTGTAAAATATTATTATTTTCCCTTATCAGTTTCCGAAAGTTAACTCAAATTTTGTGTTTACTTTTTAACAATAGCAGTTTACCTAACATGTTGTCTTATCGTTAAAGTAAATGTCCGAATGTTTTGATTTCGTATTGTTAAACCCCATTAAACTTGTACTAAACCATTAATTATGATAATATATATGTAATACAATATGTGTTATTAAAAATTCACTTTCTTTCTGGCATGTGAATGTGCGTTGTAAGTTCATTGGTTCATTACTTTTAAACAATGAAACTAATCAATGGCTTGCTAATATTTACAATATATAAGGAGTTTCTAGGTCATATTTTTGTCGATATTTTGGATATCATATTTCAGTAGAACTTTAAAGAAACTAACATACAGGTAAGCAAAACTGATACATAGGACTAGAATATGAATATTAAAATTGTTGCTGATGTGAAATGCTTAGATATATATTTATTATTATTAAGAACTATAGTCTATATATAGATTGGGTTCGTTTATATATCAAGCACACAGCTTCAAATGTCCAATAAACTTTCAAAAAAGCAATTAATCTTAACCCTCTAACCAAATGAAATATTGACGAAACTTTTAAGATTTTCTTGAAATTTATAAAGTTTGATTTCTATGGAATTTCTTGTTCATCTCATTTATCAATTAATTGACCGATTCGGATTAAATTTTCGTCCGCGTAAATGCTCAACGTCTACTTAAAAAACGTTTCGAAACATTGGGAACTATGACAATTTCATAGGTTATGTTGTATTTTTAACAATTGTTTGTGAACATAAAACACACTTTCAATTGCCAAACTTTCACACATATACAGATCTTTGCATGTTTTCGTTTTTGTTTTTTTTTTTTTTGTTTTTTTTCTCTCAGGTTCATTTGTCTCACGATGTTAATACGTATCAAAAAGTATAAGTGTAGGTAAAAAAGGAAATTTTGTATTCTGAATTTGCTATTGTCTCGTCATCATAAATAACAAAATATCGAAGTCAATGTAAATTTACTTTCTGCATATGGCCATTTCGACAACTAATGTCTCATCATTGCAGATAAAATCAAAATATTGTTAATGAACAAATCCAAAGGTGTACAAAGGCTGATGGAGAACAAAAAATAAAAAAGATCTAAATAGAAATCCAAACTCGGCTAAGGACAGAGCTTTGCATGAGGGAGATACTTTTTACTTTCAATCAAAATTTTCAAATTTAGATATTGCATGTTTCCAAAAAATCTGTTTTCGCGCCAGAACCGAAGTACTAGACTACTGGGCTGGTGAATACCCTCGAGGACTAATAGTCCACCAGCAGTTGCATAATTGAACCAACATTTTTTGGAAGGAGGATAATTTGTATCATTCACTTTCTGGCTTAAAAAATCCATTCATCCGCTAAAAAGTTCTTAACACTTTAAACAATTTCCTTTAAGTTTCTTGGCAAGCAATTGAATGTTCAAGTAGTTAGTGATAACAAAAAATAAATTTAAAAGAAAAACGAAAACAAAAATCCAAACAAAAAAAGGTGTTACTTTTTGATGTTATACAATATAAAACTGTATGTATATCAAACTATGTTTACTTTTTTCACATCATGATCTATAACTATTAAAAAATTCTTTTTTTTTTCATCAATTACAAAGATAACAAAATGATGCAAATGCCAACTAACAAATTAACCAAACAAAAATGTTTGAGTTTTAGTTATAAAGTTATGCAAACGCCCACTACACTGAACAAACTACCTGAGTTTTAGAATAACGTGGGAATTTTTGTGACTGTTGCCAAAGATGAAAGCCATTTTAAGACATGTTCATATATTTTTGTTTTTGTCATGTTGTTTTTTTTGTGTTGCCCCAATATTGCAGTATTGTTTTTGTTTAGATTATTAATTTTATGTTCTTCTTATTCTTCCTTCGTTTTTGAATGTAATTATACTTTTGAGCATTCCTGCATTCTCTTTACCTCCATTTCCATAACTAAATAAGAATATGTAAAGTAAAAGTATAACTCATCAAACATCAAACAAACACTACACGAATCATCAAAGCAATCATTTAGTCAAACATAATTCGGGAAACCAAGACAAAGCGATATTGGAATTTAAGTGATGTTCTTACAATTTGTTTTTTTTTTCAATATGACATAAAATACGGCTTTACCGAGTTTCTATCGTTGTCCGTTAGTCTTTTGTCTTTTTACTTTTTTCTTGTGCATTTCCGTGGAAATTTGTGGCACGTGATTATAATTTTCGGCCATTGCAAGTGTTTCCTGTTGTCTTCTCCAAATAAATTATTAATAAAAAAGTACGGAAAGTAAGTGAGAACCGAACCGAACCGAAATCATTAGTCATAGAATACATGCCAATATAAGGATCACATACAGACAGAGAGACGAAGACAAAACAACAGAACAACATTAACACAATCTCAAAAATAAATAAATAAATAAATAAAACAAAAATATTCAAAAAAACAAAATAAATGAAAAAATAAAGCACTAACTGTGTTTAATCCTAAAAAGGAGTGTCATCAAGCATCTTCGATGAAGACAAAACTTAACAGACTGATAAATTAGACAAGCCAGAAAACCAAATCACTAGCAGTGTTGACTCTCACTGAAAACCTGGAGTGTCATCAGATGTTACTGAAGGGCAAGCATGATCTACTTCTCATGTGAACCCGTCACACTGTGAGTGGAATCCGGTGTAATGTCTAATTCGGTATGTGTCAATCCAGTAATAACTCGAGATCTATTGCAAGATGTCCATCTTGAAGTGTACCTTTTTTTTTAAATACACCGAAATATGATACCAATGTTCCTGAGCAGTAGATAAGAGGCATCATTTGGTTTGGCATTATCCACAAAAAGAAATAGTTTGAATCAGAGAAATACACATTTACATCTCACTTATAATGATTCTTGACCAAACCCTTCGACAAGTTTTGAATTTGATTTTTCTTCTGTAGTGCAACAGTGCTTTACCAGCGGACTAGACCCCTTGAGCTAGCCTGCATTTTAGCGGAGAGCACCCTTGACACATCGTTCAAAATTGCGTATTGTCTTTTTCTTTCCTTTCAAGATTGTGGTCATGGAGTTAGTAGTCTACCTGGATTGGGTTTTATTCATATGTTTATTATACTATAGGGAAACGGGGCAGATAAAGGAGAGGTTCGGGTACCCACAACCCGGTTTAACCCTACCGTTGGCTTTTGAAGTGCCGGTATCAAGTCCGGCCGTACAGATTTCCTTTCGTTGTCTAAGTTTGTCTTTTGTCTTATTCGTGTTTTTCCTGTGTAGTTCCCTGGCAGATCGTGGCATGTAATTATAATTTTGAGCAATAGTAGGTGTTTCCTGTTATCCATTTTTTTTTACATATGTATATATTTTGAAATCAATTGAAGGGTCATACTATTTAGAAGATGTGCCAGTATCCAATTCTAAGATTTTACATTCCAAGATGTTAAAGTTATGAGCTCAGCTGAAAGGTACTACAACAAGAAAAATGGAACCAAATCACTAGCCATTCAAAAGATAGGACATATATCAAAGTGTTTTTTTTTCAAGTAGGTCATAATGTCAAAATAGGTCAAAAAGGTCATTAGGTCTAACGCGTCGCCGGAAAACTCAGTTTCCGACAGTAAAATCTACAATTAACCCCTTCAGATCCTAAAATACAGTATGGTATTCTCCTAATTTGAATGAAACTTACACAGATGAATGATAGAGAAGTTGGAAAGACACATATTGATGTGTAAAGTAAATGGCACATCTACCTACGTAAAAAGAAAGTTGTAGCCAACTCGGTTTCTGGAGCATAACAGTTGATGTCTGAATATATTTGAATGAACCTTTCATAAATTAAAACTTCAGAAGGTAAAAGTTACATTTAAAATTTGGGGCGGTAGGTCAATGGTCACATACAGAAATAGAATAATTTGGCCGAAAATTATCTTCTGCACCATAACTTCAGGAAACCTATATTTATGGATTCGTGGGTAAAAAATATCCTATTAACTTTGAATCAGTATGTCAAAGGTCAAGGTCGCAAGTACTTATTAAATATAAATTGCCTACAGTTGAATAACAACATTGGATTTTTGTTCTTCAGGAGCACGCAACCCTAATAACTTTTTATGTAAGTTCATAAATTTATACTTTGATTCTGCATTCTGTTTTGTTTGGTTTATTAATGGAGATGATTTTATGCCTTCTGTAAAGATCTTAAGCAGTTCGTTTCTTTCTTTTCAGCAAATAAAAAATCATTAGCACCCACATTTATGTTTTTTTCAAACTCCAAACAACTTGTTACATGCTTACTTGTTAATAACAAAATACCAAAGTTACTGTAAATTTGCTTTCTGCATATGACAACTTATGTCTTATCAGTGCAGATAAAATAAAAACGTTGCAAATCCAGAAATCGAAAGGTACAAAAGCTGATGGAGAACAAATAATCAAAAGGATCTAAATAGAAAGCCAAACTAAGCTAAGGACAGAGCTTTGCATGAGGGAGATACTCCTTCAACAAAATATTGCAAGTTTCCAAAAAACCTGTATTGGGTTTTATGTGCATGTTTATTATACTTTAGGTAAACGGGATAGAGAAAGGGGAGGTTTGGGTACCCATAAACCGGTTTAAACCCACCGCTAGTTATTGCTGGTGCCGGTTTTAAGTCCGGCTAACCCAAATTCCTATCATTATCATTGTCTACGTTTGTCTTTTGACTTTTTATTGTTTTTCTTGTACAGTTCCCTAGTATATTGTGGCATGTGATTGTAATTTTCGGGCATTTTAAGTGTTTCCTGTTATCTTTGCTGTATTAATCTGATGTGTTGCCATTGCATTTGTAAAAGAAAAACATTGTTTTCACATCGTTCATTGAAGATCTTATGGTGGCTTTGAGTTGTTATTACTCCCCTTTGGGTCGTTGTCTCTTAGACACATTCCCCGTTTTCCTTCTTTTTTCTCATTAGTAACAATGTTAAACAGTATGAAAGGTATATAGAAATTTGATCGATATATAACTATTGTATCGTTGCTTTTCAAATAATGATCTTTGGGAAAGCTAAAAAGTCAATCCATATCTTTTGTGTTATAAAAAATAGGAGAAAGATCCCAAAAGAGCAAATACCTATGAAGTTCTTTGTAGTAATAAAATTTATTGAAAATACATTGTAATAATAATTTGAATGATTATTCTTTTGTGATTCTATAATAATGCACGCGAAATAATAGGCACAGTAAAGGTTGTGAAACAAACTTCCAATATGTCTATTTGTAAATTGAAATATAATAACTTAAAGTTTCTAATTGCCTCGTACCTTATATTACAATGTATGTACATGCACCATAATATAAGCCGATACTTTTTAGCACACACTTTTTATCTAAGAATACAATCAAGTGACCTAGCAATTCGAAACAGAAACTTATAGAACTCGGACAGATAACAATTTTTCAATTCAAAACGGACAATAAAAATAAATAAAAAGCAGTGGATATATATAAAATGAGACATCACTAAAACAGATTAAAGGAAAAGGTGTATGAATTGAACATTTAAAATGGAGTGTAAGGCATTTGTTAATTATGTTTCTTATGTCAATAGGGAAATCAACCTCAGAATGTCTGTAATACAGCCTCATGGCAGGGGAGACTACTTCATTCCCAGGGAGTACCGTCGACGCCCAAACATAGAAGTTATACTCCAAGACATGGAATCTTACATCAACAAAAGGACGTTAGACATTGCGGATAAAGAATACGTCACTCTTATGGACAATGAATATCATCTTATTAAAAAGTATCGTGACAAGGTTAGATATTATCTCTATTTAAATGTTTAATTGAATAATAAAATGGACAATGAATGTAACCTAATTAAAAAGTATCGGGGTAAGGTGAGATATTATCTCTGTTTTAATATTTAATTTAATATGACACTGGAATTATTATTAATTTGTTATGAACAGACTGAATGATTTTATATAAAGCTTAATTAGGAACAGTGCTGTAATGATAAAAGGTAAGTATATTGACAAAAGTTTTTAATTGAATGCTTTTTATAAAATTTGGATAAATATTCAAATAATGTTTACTCGCTTATAACGATTAATTTTTATATACGAATACGAACCATTGTCATTGTTGAAATTTCATCATGACTGGAGTTGATTAAAAACAATAAACTGTTATTTCATAGCTGTTTATCCTTGTATCTGTGATAATTCTTTTAATGAAGTCTTATTGTCTTATTGTATGTTACCCAAAACTTGAAGTCATCCCTCCAGCAGTTTTACGGTCGACATCTGCATATTGTGGACCGCTATGGGATGTCTGTTTCCCAGATGACAACAGATCTTTCGCTTTAAAGCTTAATTGTTATTTCCTCTACCAGATTTGACATGTTCAACACGACGGGTGTCTTATGAGAAGCTGGAGATGCTTACTCTACCGGTGTATCTGATCTCACCCATGTTTTATATTGGGTCCGTGTTGTTCATCTTTGTATGTGTGTGTGTATTTATTTTTCTTTTCTGTGTCTCTGTTTCTTTGTTGTTTCCGATGTTGCCATTGTACTTAGATTTTTCTTTTAAGATTAACGATTCGGTTCTCACCTATTTTGCCAATGATGCCTTTGTTGGTGAACTTTTAATCCCCGAGGGTATTCACGAGCCCAGTAGTCAGTCCTTCGGTGCTAACCCGAAAGCCGACTTTATTTGGAAACTTACAATATCTAACTTTTGTTGACACTAAAGAGTATCTCCCTTATGCAAAGCTCTGTCCTTGACCTTAGCTAATTTTGGCTTTCCGTTCAGATTATATAGGTTATTCGCTCTCTATCAGTTTTTAAACGTCTTTGAATTGATGGGTTACCAGAAGTTTTGGTTTTATATGCCCTTAAGAGACATCAGTTGTCGAATTGGCCAAAAGCAGAAAAAAATTACCCTAAGTTCGGTATTTAGTTATTTTAATATGCCGAAAGTTCGAATTTAACAGTTTATAACAATAAAAGTGTTAAAGATATTATTCATGTTCCACTTGCAGAATTTAAATTTACAGTAACTTCGGTATTTAGTTACTTACAAAGTGTAATTATAGCAGGTGTACATTTAATTTACATCTTGCTTTGAATTCTGCTATTAATAATTCTAATGCAACATTTATATAACAGAGGTTATGATTGGTCAAAACTGACAGTCAATTCCACCATCTATAAACCCTGGACTAAGTAGGTTCCCTGTTTAATCTGGTTCCTAATACGGTTACAATTACGCAAGTTAAAAATAGAATATTAAATCGATAAATTGCATAGAATCGCGTCGCCTATAAATTGCATTTTGACCGTCAAATCTAAGATTGACATCCTCGGGTATTCAAATGATGTACTGTTATTGCTTAAAAGGCATTACCAATTTTAAAATTAATATATTAAGAACTATGGAAAAGAAATCCAGGGGGCCATGTGGAAAAAGGATTCATTTTTTGTCCCAAGTATTTTCTAAGAACCATAAGAGTAGAGTAAAATAAATGTAGATTTTTGATTAATTATCAGAGTTGCATTGCAAACAATACAGATAGAATTAGGTACCCATAAACCGGGTCAACCCTACCGCTAGCGCTTGCTAGTGCCGGTACCAAGTCTGGCTATCTCCAGTTCCTATCGTTTTCAACGTTTGTCTTTTTTCTTTTTATTGTTTTTCCTTGTGTAGTAGATTGTGGCATGTGATGTAATTTTCAAACATTGTTAGTGTTTCCTGTTATCTTCTCCACATAAATGACGCTTTGTTTTGAAGTCAATAATCGATATATACACACATTTGTTTCAGTACAATGCCTATGTTCAGAATATTCAAAGAATAGACAAAGAAATAGCAGCTGATCCAGATTTCCTGACAGCAAGTAATCTGTATGTAGTACTAAAAAAGGCCACCGAAAACTGGCGTCCAAAAGGGAAAGCCGCCATGGAGGAATTTAGAGAACTACAAAATTATACCAGGATGTACGGTGAATTGGAAAGGTCTTATGTAAGAAACATTGACCTGGTTTGACTAGAATAGACCGGACACGACTTTGTCATTTTAGCAGTTAATTGATACCCTTCTGCTTTCTTCTAGATGTTTTCTAAAGTTTGTGCATAGAATAAATAAAACAAAACAAAATTAAAAAAAAAATACAATTGAACAAAACTGGTCTTGAAAACCACCGATAAACCGCAAAAACAGTTATTTTTCCCGCATGGACAACAAGGACTCCTGTACAGCCCAAGAGAAAATGATATTTTTCAAAGATTTCCTTCTATAACTCGATCGTAGTATGAATTATATACGACTTCCTTAAATAGTGGATTAGATACTTCTAAGTAAATAATTTATAGTGTACCACTTGGTGAGAATATCATACCAAAACATATTGAAATAGAATCATTTTGGGATAATTCCTATTATCCTCCACGACTCTATTTGAACTAACGTGAAGAAACTTCTGCAAACTGAAAATAACCAAATAAACAAAGCATGGGTGATTCTAAGCTGTAAACATAGCATAGATAGTTCGTAGGTAAAACCCGGCATGAGTATTCGACAAACCCTTATCATGATGCAGTATACATCTGTCCTAAACAATCCCTTAAAGTATACTTTGTATATTATCGTTATTTTTCTCAGGGTAAAGGTGGAGGAACATACAAGACTATACCAAATGTCCATACTTCAATGACTGGTCAAATACCCAATGAATATAGTCCACGAACACAGAGTTACGACTCGCCTAGATCTGATTCAAAAGCTTTGTCGATCTCCTATGTTCCTGTTGAAGCTTATGAGAAGCTGGAACGAAAGTTAGATCGACAACAGGAAGAGATTGCAAGGAAAGGAGCAGAGCTGAATGAATTGCAAAACAGGTAAATATTTAGGATTGTTGCAGTGGGTATCTGTAGATATATAAATATAATGGAGGGTCAGTGTTACAAGAAAAGTTTCGACGTTCGAGTAAAATCACTAGGCAATAAGCTTGATTTAGTTATATGATAATCTTTTTGCTCTCTATTGACAGTTCTTTCAAATTATAAAATCATGTATGTTAATAACAATAATTATTATTGCAGAGCCTGAACAAAGTACAATTTTGCTCCCGATATTCAAAACGTTCAAACATCACAATGTATATCTTCTAGAACCATTTTTTAAAAATTAACTGACAAAAAAAATAAAATTTTCATCATCGAGCCAATACCAATACCAAATATGGAGATCGTCCATTACGTATCAAAACGGTTTGCACTATCAAAACTAACATATCAATATATATATGAAATAATGCGTTTGTATCGTCATTGGTGGAAGAGCTCAAGACTAGTTTTTCGTGTGCTTGTTTGTATGTTTTGTTTTCGTGTTTTTATTTGATATTATTTTTTTGGCGTCTATAAATGTTTTTCCATTAATTCATTTATTTTCTTATATCTAATAAAGGTTGAAAATAGAGGTTCAATTAATCTTATTTTTCTATTTATATTGAAGATTGGGTGGAATAAGGGTATCAAAGGAAATTCCTGAACATCTAAGTCCTACCAAAATAGCCGACAGATTTAAGAGTTTATACGAAATAGAATGGTTTAATGCCATTGGAGTTGTTGCTGCAAAAAAAGGAAGTGGACCTCAGACAATGACAACAGAAGAAGAGGACTACTCGATTTACAAATTACTGAGAATCATAAGAGTAAATATTCCTAACCTTCGAGACAAGCTTTGATCATTTGCTTTTATATATATAAGATATATATATAATGTATTTTGCTTCTTACATTTTCACAAGTGAAATCCTTTTGAATCCTTTTACCAAGGTCTAAAATGGAAAGTATCAAACTAAATTTAAAAAAAAAAAACTAGAGCTGTCGGCAAAGCCAGACTAATACCCCCGGCAACTGCATTTGAGTACCAAGGCAAATCATTTTGAAATTTGACCTTCAGCCACATGGTAATTGGAAAGTAAATCTAACAGAAATAAAGCCCGTCAGGACTGAAATTACGGGGTTTACTATCATAAAGGTCAAAGGTCAAAGTCAAGGTCACAGTAACCTAAATTTGGTACGTGACAAATCGTCTTCCCATGATGCATCAACACACCAAGTTTGATAATCCTAGGTGCCACAGTACAAAAGATATGCTCAAGACACGGTTTTACTCTCATAGAGGTCAAAGATCAAAGTCAAGGTCACAGTGACCTAAATTTGGTACGCGACACATCGTCTTCCCATGATGCATCCACACACCAAGTTTGATAATCCTAGGTGCTACGGTACAAAAGTTCTGCTCCGGACACGGTTTTACTATCATAAAGGTCAAAGGTCAAAATCAAGGTCACAGTGACCTAAATTTGGTACGCGACACATCGCCTTCCCATGATGCGTCCACACACCAAGTTTGATAATCCTAGGTGCTATGGTACAAAAGTTCTGCTCCGGACACAGTTTTACTATCATAAAGGTCAAATGTCAAAGTCAAGGTCACAGTGACCTAAATTTGGTACGCGACACATCGTCTTCCCATGATGCATCCACACACCAAGTTTGATAATCCTAGGTGCTACGGTACAAAAGTTCTGCTCCGGACACAGTTTTACTATCCTAAAGGTCAAAAGTCAAAGTCAAGGTCACAGTGACCTAAATTTGGTACGCGACACATCGTCTGCCCATGATGCATCCACACACCAAGTTTGACAATCCTAGGTGCTACAGGTAGCAAGACACAGTTTCGTAAATTTTGCGAGTGGGCTTTTCCAAGATGATTTCATCCTGCTATTTTAAGGTCCTAACATTGAAAATGTCAACTTTTTTTATATTTATGTTTAGAGTTGGACTTAATGATAAAATTAATAGATAATTGAAGTCAGAGATTAATTTCAAATTTTATTTTGTGTCAACTTTGTGCAAGGGAGACGATTGGATGAACACTGTAGTTTGCCATGTGCTAAATTTTGAACTCAGCTGACAGGCAAAATAGCAGCTTTCGGAGCCGGTGACCGTACCCTAAAACCCTACTTAAAAGAAAGAAGAAATCACGCTCTTTGCAATGAATTTAATTTCAATGGTAATTTCTGCACCAGTATTGCTGAAATTTTTGGCTCAACATGGCCTGATTTGGTGCAATGTTCAGTGAAATTTACCATTTTGTCCACAATTGTAATCATCTCAGTTTGCATGTACCTTTGTCAAATTTATTAATATTTTTAAATATCATGAAACTTGAGATTTTAAGCTTTCCATTGGTATAAAGATGTCCATATATAATTTTATACATATCATATAAAGGAGGGGGGTAGTTTTTATTGATTTGTTCATTATGACGTTACACAAAATAACTGTATTCTGCATCCTTAAGGGATGTCATGATAAGACCTGAAATGCCTTGAATGAGGATGTGCATCCAAATTTTATGGTTTATTTTGGCTTTATTTCAGCCTTGACTCATGGTCATACATTTCCACCTTTTCACTTAATTCTATTGACAGTTTTGTAAGATATAATAACCCCCCCCCCCATTCTTTCAGCAAGTTTAATTTGGTCAGAACTGACTTGGTATTCTGCTCGGTTCGATTGTCTTTTCGCAACTTGAAATGTATCATATTGAAATGCATGAAACTGAAATTTAAAGAAAAAATGGAGAAAAAATGTCTTTATTATAAAAATTATTAAGCTTTCATGTTATGAATTGCTATCCTATTCTGAATGGCAGTATGCAAACATTTATAGACACCCTGTTTCTTTGTACAGAAGACTGAGAGATCTTATTACATTATGACGTCACAATATGTTGCCGTGACGTCATAAGAAAAAAATTTGTTCGGAATATTAAGTATAGTTTATATTCGACAGAAATAAGTGTATTCTGTTAACCGCTTAGTTTAGATTGGTTCAATTTATGATTGGATTATCCTCTGCTTAACCAGTTACCTTTTTCCATTTTATTTACAACAACTGTTAAAACAGTGCAGTAGTCATACAGTACTAAAATGGACTTATTTCAGACAATATTTGGTCAAATTTGATTTCGAATACACCAAATTGATCGGGTAAATGTCCCAAATGTGTCGAAATATAAAAATGAAGCAAAAAAAATATTGAAAGTTGTCTTAAGGTAGCTAGACACAGTTTCGTAAATTTTGCGAGTGGGCTTTTCCAAGATGATTTCATCATCTATGGGATTCCCTGCTATTTTAAGGTCCTAACATTGAAAATGTCAACTTTTTTTATATTTATGTTTAGAGTTGGACTTGATGATAAAATTAATAGATAATTGAAGTCAGAGCTTAATTTCAAATTTTATTTTGTGTCAACTTTGTGCAAAGGAGACAATTGGATGAACACTGTAGTTTGCCATGTGCTAAATTTTGAACTCAGCTGACAGGCAAAATAGCAGCTTTCGGAGCCGGTGACCGTACCCTAAAACCCTACTTAAAAGAAAGAAGAAATCACGCTCTTTGCAATGAATTTAATTTCAATGGTAATTTCTGCACCAGTATTGCTGAAATTTTTGGCTCAACATGGCCTGATTTGGTGCAATGTTCAGTGAAATTTACCATTTTGTCCACAATTGTAATCATCTCAGTTTGCATGTACCTTTGTCAAATTTATTAATATTTTTAAATATCATGAAACTTGAGATTTTAAGCTTTCCATTGGTATATAGATGTCCATATATAATTTTATACATATCATATAAAGGAGGGGGGTAGTTTTTATTGATTTGTTCATTGTGCGTTACACAAAATAATTGTATTCTGCATCCACAGTACAAAAGTTCTGCTCCAGACACGGTTTTACTATCATAAAGGTCAAAGGTCAAAATTAGGGCCCCAGTGACCTAAATTTGGTACGCGACACATCGTCTTCCCATGATGCATCCACACACCAAGTTTGATAATACTAGGTAGTCCGGTACAAAAGTTCTGCTCCGGACACAAAATACACATGGTTTTGCTATCATAAAGGTCAAAGTCAAGGTCACAGTGACCTAAATTAGGTACGCGACACATCGTCTTTCCATGATGCATCCACACACCAAGTTTGATAATCCTAGGTGCTACGGTACAAAAGGTCTGCTCCGGACACGAAAGGGGACGGACGGACAGACAGACATGGTGATTCCTATATACCCCCCCCCCTAACTTCGTTTACGGGGGGTATAAAGAAAACGTCATATCAGATGTATTTAGGTGAAACAAGAAATAGAATTTTAAGCGATAGATATTAAAGGTGGCTGTAGCTTATATATGGGTACCGCCTCACCGATTACCCGATATTTCATAGTTTGCCACAACTATGTTTTGACAGAATATGGAAGATTACACGCCTCAAATACAGTATATGGTTATGGGTGTTGCCTTAGCACAAATTTGAAATCTTAATGGATTTTATGTACAGAACACAGAAAAAAACTAAAATAAACAAAAAAAAATACAAAAAAGGAATAAACAAACAAAAATAGCAAGACAAAACAAAAATCCATACCAATCATATGACTTTACATCATATATTATCTTTCAAATTTAAAACAGCCGATTGAATCTAGGAAAGCAGTAACCCTGCAAGCGATGTTGAGCTAATGGAAGATAAGAAAATAAATCATTCCTTAACAATCTAGAATTGAGTCTTTGGACAGCTTACAGAATTAATCAGATTTATATATATATATATAATATCTATTTTACAGTATGGCTATGCCTGGTGTAAAAAGTTAGCAGCTGAACAATTAAATGAACTTGTAGCAGGAATGTCGCAGCCAGTAGAGGATCCTGGTTCAAAACCAAGTTCTCGTATGGTAAACACATTTGACTTACATAAGACATAATTATCCCGACCTTGTTGCTTAAATATATATTAGTAGAATAATTATATAGGTTACTGTTGATTATTTATTTGTCTATTGTTCAGCATTTCCCATCTTTTGGGACCGATCATTTGATTGATTCAGCGGTTTGAATCAGAAGTAAGAATAAAAATTCCATGCAAACGTGCAAACTTGCGCAATAAAGAAACAATGATTTCAATTGGATTACTAGTTGTAAAAAAAAGTGAATTTGCTCCTTTTTGAATATAATTTTTTGTGCACTTTTCATAAAACAGGTAAAAAACGCTTTTCGATGGACTATTGGTTATAAAGTAAATCAGGATTAAGCTATTGGGTAAAGTTTTAGTACATTGTGCATGGTTTGCCCATAAAATCTACGAAGGTAACAAGAAACCTATTATTTGAAGTAAACTTGTTAGTTCTATCAATTTCTACAAAATGGCAAGTAATAGCTATTAAAAATTTTCTGTTTGAATTTCAAAAGAAATACAACAAAAGTCAAACTTTGACCTCTCCGGTACAGCGGAAAAGGGGTCAGTACGGTTCATAGGTGATATTTCATAGTTTGTCATTAATATTCACAAAAAAGAAATATTTAAGAATTATTGTTCTAATTCTTTTTGCAACATATTATTTAAAATTCGCAAAAAAATCAAAAGCTGTAAAAAAACCTGGTACCGATCATGAAAAAAAATTGCAAACGGTAGTTTCATAAAAAATATTGGTTAAATTATCATTTTAAAGGATATATTTTTTTTACTCTAACCTAGATGTTTAATTTCGTATTGATACACAACATGATAATTTAAAAAATTATGCAAGGCATAAAAAAACTTAAAAAAGATCTTAAATGTTATCCCCTAAAAGTCATTTTTACTGTTATATTTATGTAAGATCTAAATCTTAATTCTAGCTTTTCCTCAGAGTGATCAAGGATCTCTACAAAATTCCTTAATGATGACCTCTAAATTTTATTACGTATATGTATTTTTTAACAGTATATTTTATTAATAGGAACGCACTACCCTCTAGATTACAAAAAATGATAGACGATAAATTGTGAAAATGATAATACTTGTATCTTCTCCAATATATTGATTTGAAAAAAAAACTACTAGTATATTCAAAAGGAACAATTTGTCTCCTCAAAGTTTGTACAGGGTGATATATTCAAAGTTTATTCAAGCCGTTCCAATGTTTTACATTGTTTACACTGCATACATTGTTTACGAATCTTTTTCACCCTTACTTTTATACATCTTCCGATTGATTATCTTGATTTCCAAATGTTTTGATTTTATTGTCATAGAGATAAATGTAAGTTGTTGATAGGCCAACTACAGAAAGTAACTTTACAGTAACTTCAATATTTTTTTATTGTAAAAAATTAATTGAAAAAATTATAATTTGTAGCAAGAAAAATATTGACTAACTGCAATAGGACACTATTTTTCCAGTCTACTTGATAATTATCACTTTCGATCTTTTGAAACAACGACACATATTTTAAAGAAAAAATATTCTTGCCTACAGAGTAAAGGTAAAGGATTAACTCCACGAACGGCGAGAGTGCCCGAGCATGTAGTGTTACAACAAGCTAAAGAGTTCAGAAAACGAGCTGCCGTCACTTCCATTGATGCTGTCGTTGATGTATGTATTCTGTTACATGTGATTTTATGTATATGTGCATTAAATTCCTTTTAAACGTTTAATTATACCTTTAGTGAAAATGTTGAGTAAAGGATGGCTTATATTTGTTTTATTTCCTGTGAGATATAACTTGAAGGCTGATATTTAATGATTTCTTAGATTTTTATCAACTTTATCCTTAAAACAAACAAAATTGTATTTTCGTTTTCATTCCGCCTTCAATAAGCAAAACATCTTTGAATATATTTGTCCCCTACATTTTGAAAAACAAATCATAAGTTTATTTTTTTACAAAACATATTGATACAAAAATATTTCTTTTCAGGATACAAACACTTCGAAGCTCAAACATATTTTTATATGGTCAAACAATCAAAATCAACAATTTCAATGTAAACATTTCTAACTCACCAAATGGGATTAAAAGTAGACATTATCTATATAAAAAAAGAAGCTGCATTAGCCAACATAAAAATAAGGAAGAAGAAATATGTAGCCAATAACGTATTATATGAGTATAAGCATATATCTTCGTCAATAACTCAAATTATCATATGTTTATAGAAAATAACAGTACAATTTTACCCCTTGATAATACTGTCGACTTTTTACATTTAGTCCAACTATCTTCAATTTGTTCACAAGCGTGTGATATGACTTGTATTATCAACTGCTTCCGGTTTATATCACACGCTTAATCCGTAACTTTATTATCAGCCATTTTCGATTTTACGATACACAAAACTGTTTTTTTTAAATTATCATTTGATATAAATATTTTACTTTATTTTTTCATATTTGAAACATTATCCGAATTTTTTTTGTCATTCATGTGAAATTACGCTTAACAAACAAAATGTTTTTTAAAATGGACGCAAAATTGCTATTCCTAAATTAAACTTTTGATGCATTTCTAGTTTGAAACATATGATAAAAATATCATAACATGCAATTTTTCATATCAGACCCATTATCAGCCATGGTCAAAATCATCGCTCGAGCCTGTCGGCTTTCGGGCTGATATTCTGACCTAGGGCTGATAATGGGTCTGATATGAAAAATGGCATGTTATAATATATATATATATAAGCTGTCTATAAATTCAGTCAACGTGGAAACTTGCCCATCTCCCCGGATTTGCGAATATTTACGAAAATGCAGGGCCTAAAAATTTAGATATAACGGTCTATGGTAAAAACCCAACGGGGTTAGAATTAGAGACATGAATATCGAGATTGCCTTCCCACCAAGGGATTTGGCTACTCTTCGAATGCACATATATTACAGACAGATTACACTGCCCCCCGCCATCTCTGTGTGAGTCCAAAGGGATGTAAAATATAAAGAACATATATATATATATATATATATA
>MJUU01004522.1:18544-40145 GCA_002080025.1 Modiolus philippinarum | reverse complement strand
TTGACGCTGGAAAAATATTTTTTTATTTTTTGTTACTGTTGAATTTCATTTGGTCACGTTCGTTTAGACCGTTGGGTTCTAAAGTACACAGCTGGTGGACCCAAAAATTCTCTCGCAAATCCCTTGTTAAGTCATCCCACTGATCGTTTTCTTCAATGATCTGTATTTTGATATCTTCAAAAGTATGTCCTGTCGATTGGAGATGGCGCGTGACAGGACAGTTTCGTTTTTTATTATGAAATGAACGGTGGTTGTTTAAGCTGATGTTGAAATAGGTGGTAGTTTGTCCAACATATTGTAAACTGCATGAACCACAGGTCAATAAATAGATGCAGTTTTTTGTTTTGCAGGATACAGGTGAGAAAATTTTATAAGTTTCTTTGGTGACACTACTTTTAAATGTATCGCCAATGACTGCAGATTTACAGATTTAGACAAAAATATTTATACATATATATATATATATACATGTATATATCAGCATGCAAGGTCTATGTAAAAATTACTTACCATTGAGTTGAATCTTTGACAAGAAATCTGGGTATGGATTGATGATGAAAGTTAGCCATCCATTTTAAAATTTGCCTTATTTGTATATGTAAGTCAATGATAAAGAGTAAGAAATAAAACAAGTTAGCAATCTTAAACGAAAAAAATATCACAAAACTGTAAAGATCATTTCATACTTACCTTCATGACAATTTGACTATTTATAGATTCTTCACTGACCAAACCATAACATGTGAATGGGGTCTTTGGGTTACACTACCAAATTGCTCAAATTATGCAAGCACAAAGATGTATTTGATGCTGCAAAACATAAGCGAAAACAATAAGCCCATTCAACTCTAAACAAGTCAAAACCCGTAAGAATATTCTGGATAAAAGTGGCAGAAATAAAGCAGCAATTATAACACTTGGTATGCTGCACATGTATCGTTGATTTAATATCGATGAAGAAGCTAAATGTTGTAGTGAAAGCAGTGTTGAATATTTTAATGAACGGGGATTGTTTCAAATCACTAATTTAAAAAAAAGTTTTTTTCCAAATATCTAGAAGGTAGATTACAAAAGGATATTATGCTAATGATTTATTTTTACATCTATGCGGTCATTTTTGATTGATTAGATTAAAACATTGTGTTCTTTGTGAATATTTTGTTATATTTTGTAGCGATTTAAGGATGAAGTCGTCAAAGAAGAACTGGGTATGGACATGCCTCGAATGTCTCCTTCTGTTATTAAGTTTATTCATAAAGCAGCTGAATTACTTTGGTATATGAGTATACAAGACCCTCCTATGCATATTGCTTGGCCAGAATACAATGAGGAGTTCGATACTAGAAAATACATATTTTATAAACAAAGGGACAAAGGAAGAAAGGTTAAGGTACCAGTGTGGCCTGCTGTTTTTCTACATGAAAATGGCCAACTTGTATCAAAGGGATTTGCAAAAGGATATTGAAATATAAAAAATATAGTATAAAAATGAATTGTTACTTGATTTAGAATATTTTGTAGTGTTAACTGTTATAAAATTTGAGTTTTTGTTTCGATAAATATGTTAAAATAATAATAAAAACTATCTGAAGGTGTACCTGAATAAATGTATAATCCGATCGTAATTATAGTCATTTTATGCACGTGGTTTTATTGTTTTATCCTTGAAATTATTCAAAGTATAGAAGAATAATGATACACATGCAGTATGTTGAAAATAACTGAATAAATAATATATCTTAAGCAGGAGATGCTTACTCTACCGGTGCACTTGATCTCAACCATTGTTTTTCATTGGGTCCGTGTTGTTCATTTTCGTATGTGTGTGTGAAAAAGAAAGGAAATGGGGTAAATGTCAAGGAAACAACATCCCATATCCAGGTTAAACGACCCAAAACAAAGCATCTAGGGATCACCGTAAGGTCTTCAACACAGAGAAGAACCTCACACCATATAGCAAGCAATAAATGGCCCCAAAAAGGGTAAAAAAGTTAATAAATCAATGGAAACAAACCACATCCAATAACTCAAATATCAAGAAACTAAAATTTTATAAGAAGACAAGGACAAGCCAATGACAAAGATATTCCTGGCTTGGGACAGGTGCAAAAATTGCGGTTTGGTTAAACTCGTTTTCTTGGATCCAAACCCTCCCCCTATGTGTGGTGAATGGCTAAAAATAAATACACAAAAAGACTCACAGTAAAAATCAAACTAGAAAAAGTCCAACTTATCAACAATGAAGTACATAATAAATAACTAAATACCGAAATCACTGTGAATTTATTTTCTGCATATGCGCATTTCGACAACTTATTGTTATATTATGTCCTATAATATTATTTGTGTATGTGTAATTCAGTCTTGTATATACGGAATTGTATTTGTGTTGTCCGGAAACGTTTTGTTGTATATACTCTCTCTTGATTAAATGTCGTTTGGTAAAAGCACGTTTTCTTTTTGGTGAGCAGTTTCCCCAGAAGACATATATCTAAAGTCTCCTTAAATAAGACGAACTACAAAAACATATTACATGGTGGAGAACCTTAATATCCTAAGAGAGTTTTGTAAGATTTTACTTAAATATTTTGAATTTTAATCAAATAAAAATTGGAAATTTTCCGGCCACATGTGTCTGAAGTAATTTTTGCAATGGTGAATTATACATAATTTGTAACTCAAGTGTGAGATTTATCTCATATTTATGCATTTCCTAAGTGGGCTTTGAAATTTCAAACATTTTCTTAACATTCAAAAAGTATGTGAGATTGCCAGAAAATTGACTCACATTACTTGCAAACACCGAGAAACTTTGTAACTACTACCCCAAAAACTTCTATTTATTCCTCTGTATATACAATGGAAAAACTTGCAATTTGCAGGAAATTTGGGGGATATCCTCACGAAAATGCTTTGCAGTTCTTGTCGGAATTTGAATCGTATGCCATTTTGCATAATATTTTACCTGATCAGGATGCTAGGAAAATAGCCGCCCTGCACCTGCACCTCTGTGGCCCGGCCATAACATGGTTTAATGCCCTATCCACCGAAAACAAAAGGACCTGGCAAGTTTTTGTGAAAACTTTTAGAGAAAAATATATCGATGTTGACTGGCGCAGTCCTACACTTCTTTTAGAAACCGAAGTTTTTGAAACTTTGAAACTGAGTCAGGGTCAGTCAATTGACGAGTTCTACGCCCAATTGCTAGAAAAGGCGACTGTATTAAAGAAAAATGACCATGAAATTATGATCAAATTTATAAAAGGATTGCCGGATCAATTAGCATTTTTCGTAAGGGCAGGGTTCTAGTGCTTTAGCCGCTGCCAAAATGGGGGAAGCATACGGCTATAGATCAGCTGACACTCCACTTGTAACTTCAGTAAAACCTAAACAATATCAAAATGACAAAGCAGACATAGGCATTTTAAACTCATCTGTGGTGCAAAATTTACAGGGTCAAATAAATAGTTTGACAGAAACAATTTCCGATCTTCAGAAACTACATATTACAGAAAAACAAGAACATAAACCAAATATCCACCTAAATCATCGTCCTTCCCGACCACGCATGAGACAACCCAGACCAGTTCTTTCAACTAATGACCAAAATTTGTGTAGAAAATGTCAAGCACCTGGGCATTTTATGCGTGCTTGCAATTGGAATGGTCAAGGAAACTTTGATTCGTCATGGAGTTGTCATATTTGTGGGCAGACAGGGCATAAGGCACCTCAATGTATTCTTAGTAAATCAGGAAACCAGAGGCACCCGGGGCTCACAGGGCAAGATCCCCGGGAAGACGCAAACAAACCGTAAATAAGTCTGCCCATAACAAATCGTCCCAGGAAAACTTTTTATTTGATTCAAATTCTACAGACTGTGAAACTGAACATGAACTAAATACGTCATCTCAATTTTTGTATTTACCAATACGAATATCACATTTAGACATTTCCGCTTTAATTGATTCTGGAAGCACAATTAATCTTATGTCTAGCCAACTTTTCAATTCAATCCCAGATTCATTTAAATCGAAATTTACAACAGCAAATGACAAAATCACATTAGCAAATAATCATACAGTACAAATTTATGGAATGTCGGATGTTAAAATTTCGACAACACAGGGTAAACATTGGATTTGTGTTAATATACTGGAACAATCTTCACACCCGTTGATACTTGGTACCGACTATTTAGCATCGAAAAACATAGTTCTCGATTTTAGTACTTTTAGTGTAAAATCAAAGCTTCACAAAGTGAGTACCATGAACCCTATTTCTATTCAACCAAACACCGAAACATTAATATGGGGACACGTTAATGGAAAAGTAAAATATGGAATGCAAGGAATGTGTATTGGTAAAACTTTAAACAATGAGGGTATTATAGTATCAAAAGCGGTTGTGACTGTAAATAGTGACAAGCAAGTTCCAATTAAACTCCTCAACTTTACAAATGAAGCTATTCATATGAATAAAGGAAAGATTATATGCGAACTTGAGCCTTTTTCAGACAATCACGTGTGTATTCATATGGGAGACAATAAAACCCAAAATATTGTTCAAAATATTCAACTGTCGAAAGATACATGTAAAGGTGATATTGATACTGCAAATATTGATCCTAAGTTTATTTCATATTTCAATATACCAGATCATTTAACTGAGAACCAAAAATTAGAATTAGCATCGTTTTTGAATTCTTATAAAGATTTATTTGTGACGGAAGAAAATCCCGAGTTAGGCTATACTGACATTGTTCCACACCAAATAAATTTAAAGCCAGATTTTAAACCGAAAAATCAATGCTCTTATCGTCTAACTCCAGAGAAGAAGGAAATATTAAGACATCATTTAGATGAACTTTTAATGCAAGGAATTATAGCACCACTTGACGAAACTGAAAATGTTCCAATCACAAGTCCAGTAGTACTTGTTACAAAACGAGTCAATGCTAATGCAAAATCTTGCGCATCGTCCAAAGAAAAAAGTTTGTCAAAATTCAGATTCTGTTGTGATTTCAGATACTTAAACTCTTGTACTCAGCAATTTAATTACAGAATTCCAGATTTACAAGATCTCACTGAATCCTTTTCATCTAAAAAGCCTAATTCTATGACACTTATCGACCTGTCATCAGGATTTTTTCAGTTACCCATTTCTAAAGATAGCCAACGCTTTACGGCATTTAACACGTGCTTTGGAACAATCAAATTCTTACGGTTACCCATGGGACTTAGTTCTTCCCCAGCATCGTTCCAGCTCTTAATGGACAAAGTACTCAAGGGACTTACATTTAGGTCAGTTTTGTGCTATCTTGATGACATTTTAGTAGTATCAGAGTCGTTTACATCTCAAATTCAAGATTTACAGGAAGTTTTTAAACGTCTGAAAGAAGCCGGTCTAAAATTGGGACCAAGAAAATGTTCTTTCGCCCAAACTTCGTGCATTTATCTTGGACATCAAATATCACACAAAGGTATAGAACCGCCACCGGATAGGGTCAAAGCTATTACAGAATACCCTGTTCCGTCAAATGTAAAGGAGTTACGTCGACTTGTTGGTTTAGGAAATATATTAAGAACTTTAGTTCTGAAATGGAACCATTGACTCGGTTATTGAAAAAATATGAACGTTTTCGTTGGACAGAAGAGCAACAAAACGCATTAGAAAAAGTCAAACATCTTTTAATTAGCTCTCCAATTTTAGCTTCCCCAGATTATAATATACCTTTCCGTCTATCTGTTGATACCTCTTCAAAAGGGATTGGGTATATGCTTTATCAGCAAGTTGCTGAAACTGATGAACCCCGTATAATTAGATTTGGATCCAAAGCGCTTAGTAAGTGGCAACGGACTTACGGACCTACTAAGCTTGAACTTCTAGGTATGGTAACGGCAGTACAAGAGTGTTCTTGTTATTTACGAACTAAACCGTTTGTATTTGAGTGTGACCACCAGGCATTGAAGCCTCTGTTAAGTAAACAACTACGTGGTGCAATATACGAGCGCTGGATAGCCATTTTACAACAGTATAATTTTGAAATAAAATATAAACCTGCACGAGAAATGGAAGTACCAGACGCTTTGTCTCGTTGTATTACAACAGCAAGTAAAACATTCGATAGTCCCGAGGAAGATGATCCATTCTTTCCGTATCAAATAGAAAATGTCTGGAAAATTACAAATCCAGACGGAAAACCATTTTCCAAATCACTTTGTCACTCAACTTCCAGTGAAGACGAAAATATGCAAATCAATAACATTTGTATTTCAAATTTAGCCCAAAGTCGTGCTTTTCCACAAAATTTGAAAATTAGAAATTTGAAAACAACGCACATTGAGAGCGAATATGACGCAGATACGGAAGACTTAGACCAAACTTCAAACTTAAAAGCGTCAAAACTTCACAATAAGACTA
The DNA here is from genome assembly GCA_002080025.1 of Modiolus philippinarum. NCBI lineage: Eukaryota > Metazoa > Mollusca > Bivalvia > Mytilida > Modiolidae > Modiolus > Modiolus philippinarum. Next base: position 33,725 of record MJUU01004522.1, on the reverse strand, counting down.
CATCAATACCAAAACAATTCGAACAACATCAAACTGAACAACAACAATCAGATAAATTGCAATCAAATTCTTCGACTGAAAATGATTCAGAAATTTCACAAGATGAAATCGACATCTACGACAAAACTACTCAAGTTGAAAATACGAACAATACAAGTGATTTGTTTGATCAAAGCACAGAGAGTGCTAGTCAATTAAATTTAAGAATTCACGACCAAAGCACTGAAATTATTTCTTCTGAAGACCATGAATTACAAAGTACAGAAAGTGTTACTGTTGACAATCATAACGATTTGGAAATTTTACCAAATGTCAATAAAAATACAAATATTGATCCCACAGTTGATGTTTTGAAATCTATTGAAATTTTTCGAGAGAATGCAATTCCGAGCCATGCAAATTAATGACAAATATTGCAAACATTTCATCCAATATTTCGAAAACAACGAGTTACCAGAATTACAGAAGGATGCTCGCAAGCTCATTATTTTGTCTCCAAATTTTCTTATGATTGGTGGACTGTTATTTCATATAAGAAATAGAAAATCTAACCGTGCAAACTTTACGAATAAGTACCAGCTTGTTGTACCAGAAGTTGCGATAAAATCTGTAATAAAACTATATCACGACTCAACTCTTGCTGGACACAGTGGTATTCAATATACAATTGACTTGATACGAGATCAATATTATTTTCTGAACTTGAGTGAAAAAGTGGCGGACTATATCCGTTCATGCCATGAATGCCAGAGTCGAAAAAACACAACTCTAAGAACAAAGGCGTCAATTACATCATTTCCAACCCCCCATGCTCCGTTTGAAGTTTGGGAAATGGACTTACAATATGGACCAGTTCCGGTGTCTCGCTCTGGTAATGCTTATATATTTACAGCAATCGATATGTTTAGCAAATATCTTTATGCAAAACCAATACCAAACACGGATCCGCTCACAGTGGCAACAGCTTTATTTGAACTTGTTTGTAATTTTGGTATTTGTAATACAATAATTAGTGATCATGGATTCGAATTTACTGGAAAATGTTTTAGAGAAGTTTGTAGACTCCTAGATATTGTGCAGGAATTTACTCCGTCCTTTGCACACCACTGTTTTGGCGCATGCGAGCGGCCCCATCGAACTTTAGCTGAAAGACTTACGCCATTTTTGATTAAGGGCAAACCATGGGAAGATGTTCTCCCGGGGATAGTGTTTTCAATTAACAACACACCAAATCAAAGTTTGCAGTATTCCCCGTTTGAAATTGTCTACGGAACTCGACCAAAATTCCCACTGTCACTTCACGTTAATGAAACAGATTTCGACTCTATACCAAAAGATTGCCACACTTATCTCAAGAAGCACGTTGAAAAGCTGAATATTATCCGTGCTGAAGTCGAGAAAAACTCCTTGAATTCTAAATTGAAAATGGTTGAACGTGTAAATAAAACCAAAATATCTGACATTTCGTTTCATGAAAATGACTATGTTTATCTCTTGAAAGAAGGAACAGGAGCAGGTCAGAAGTTTAAAAATAAATTCAGTGGTCCATTTATAATTTTTAGTGTTAACAGTCCGCATTTATATACATTAAAAGATCTCAAGACAGACAAAGTATTTTCCGAACCAGCCCATATCAATCGTCTTAAACTAGCGTATGTGAGAAAACCAAACCCATCGGAATTTTTCCTAGATACAGTTAAAACACATGAAGAAACCGAAATTCAATATACAAGCATGTCAGATGACAATTTTGATCCCAATCCGGGAACTGGTGACAATCAAATTAAAATGATAGAGAGTGATTCTGACACTCATTCCTATCCAGATGATTGTTTTTATATAATTTGAATTGTATGTGAAACTGTTTACAATGAGTATTTCAAGAGTAAACAAACAAATTCAAAATCTGTATCCACGTCTATACACCCGTGGTATTGACAGACAGTAAGGGGACTTATCTTCAGGAGCAAGTTGACCCTCATGCACACCCTGAAAACAAAATTGTGTGGTGGGCCGAGAGCGGCAAAAACGCCGAACAAAGACTTGATTGGCTTAAGAAAAATCTACAGTCAGAAATGCAACGGCTGAATTCATTATTTTTAACTGTTTATATTTGGGTGGGAACTTGCGACCTAACCGAGAAGACCGGTCCATTTATAAAATTACGCACTGAAAGTTTTACCACCGTTAATAATCTATGTTCAACATTGAAAAAGTTTCATGATTACCTCGTTGACTTCCCAACAGTAAATTTTATCTTTTTGGAATTGCCATATTATTCAATTCTAGAGTGGAACTATATGGAACGCCAAAACTGTCTTATTATGTTCACTTTCTATTATATGATGTGCGTTTACCATTATATGATGTGCAATGAACATTATATGATGTGCATTTACCATTATATGATGTGCAATCACCATTTTATGATGTGCAATCAACATTATATGATGTGCATTCGTAATTATATGATGTGCATTTAACATTATATGATGTGCATTTAACATTATATGATGTGCATTCAACTTTATATCATGTCCAACCAATATTATATGATGTGCATTTTACGATATATGATGTCGATTTAACATTATATGATGTGCATTCGACATTGACATTATATTATGTGCCACTTACATTATTTCATGTGGAAACAATATTATATGATGTGCACTTAACTTTATATGATGTGCAACCGACATTATATGATGTGCAACGACCATTATATGATGTGCATTTTACATTATATGATGTGGATTCAACATTATATGATGTGTAACAATAATTATATGATGTGCAACTTTCATTATATGATGTGCATTCTACAGTATATTATGTGCTTTCAACATTATATGATGTCTATTCATCATTATATAATGTCGTTTTAACATTATATGATGTGCATTCATCATTATATGATGTCGATTCAACATTATATGATGTCGATTCAACATTATATGATGTCGGTTTTACATTATATGATGTGCATATGATGTGCATTCACCATTATATGATGTCGATTCAACATTATATGATGTGTTGTTTTAATACTTCATTATATCCGGTCGTGTTGTCATTATATGATGTGCAAACGTCGTTATGATGATGAGGTTTAAACATGATTGTGATTCTTGACGTCACATGACTGATTAGCACGTGATTACTCTCCTAGTTTTATCACTGAAATCGGACTAGAAATTAATTCTGATTTGGAAAAAAAAACTACCGTTTACTGTAAACATATTTTATTAAATAATTCATTATAAACATATACAAACACAATAAAGCTAAAGTGCATTCGAAGTCGAGAATGGAAAATTTGACCGAGTCTTCTTCCGATGAAATAATACGTGATTTTTTTGAACGATTCGGATTCAAATTAGATTTAAAAGAACTAACAGAGGTGCAAAACTTAGTACTATCTGGTAGAATATTCCATGAACGAATACTTGCCGGCAAAAAATAATTGTATATGGTTGTTCGTGTCCTTACAGGAGGAATAAGACACTGAGAGTTTCTTGTGTTATGTGAATGTATATTGCCAAGAGATTCGGGAACTAAATCTGATAAATATGCTGGTGAAATACCGTTTTATCATATATATTAAAATAAAGTACTGGCGGTCATTCGTCTGTCCAGTGAAAACCAATTGGTACAAAATCTCGCAAATAAAATCATGAAAAAAAAATCAGCAAAAATTTTGAAAGGGTTATTCAAAAGACTTTTTTTCACCCCTTTAGAGCTTACACCTGAAATAAAACAGTATAAAGAATTTCATGATATTTTCTCATAAATTTACTGAAAAAAGCATTTTATTACATTCTTCTTTCTGTTCCCTTCCAGATTTCCTCTAGCTTTTTTTTTTAACTTTTCTATTAATATATTCTGATCCCATATTTATGATATCAATAATTTTGTTTGTGGTCATTTTGTGAACTTTTATCATTTTTACTTTATTTAAGTGAATAACTTGTGTCCTATACCTTTTGCTTTCCAAAAAGTGTAAGATAAAAAAACACCTTTAAACCACAAACCGATAATTTGTTTCGGCAAATTTGACGATGACTACGTGTATTATTAAAATAGTCGCTCATTTGATCATTTTTGTGTGTTTATTTGTTTACTTTAACTTTTTATTTTTTTTCAGTGTTTGAAAGTGTACAACCCAGCCCAAACATATTTTTGCATTTCTTGTAGCGTTTTCGTAAAATATATATTTTAGGAATAACAGGAGCCCTGGCTTTAACCCTTTTGGAACAAGGGACTCCAGGCTCCAACATAAGGTTTCCGGGCTCCAACACACGGGCTCCGCGCGCCAACACTAGAGATCCGGGCTCCAACACCAGAGCCTCGTATTCCAATCGCAGGGCTCCGGGCTACACTGACTGGGCTCCAGATTCTCAGAGAGCTTTGGAGCCCGTGATAATACCCAGTATATTGTTTTTACAAAACATGCCGAGCTTTACAATTCGCATCAAAGGAGCATATTATCGATACTTTCATGGGTAATTTGATAAGACAATAGCTACTTCTTATTTCTCAGGAGCGATATTTCGAATATTACCCTTAAATGGGGTACATGTAAAATCACGCACGGGCTCGACAGCCCAGAGAGTACTAAGAGTTCAAATATGTGGAGCCCGGAGCCCATTGCGTGGAGCTCGGTGTCTTTGTGTTGGAGCATGGAGCCCGTTGAGTGCAGCCTGTAGCCCAGCGAGTGCAGCCCGTAGCTCAGTGAGTGGAGCACGATATCCCTGTGTTGGAGCCCGAAGCACCTAGTGTTGGAGCCCGCAGTTCTTGTGTTTGATCCCTAGTTTTGGAGCCCGGAGTCCCATATTTAAAAGAAGCCCAGAGTCTGTGATATTACCAAATTAAAAGCTCTCCGTATTCACTAGGCGAACTATTGTGTGTCTCGTCGGGTTTGCGGGTCGGCTTTGAAGTGAGCGGGAAGCATGCAGATTTGATTTTTTGGGGTTAGCGGGGAAGCCGGGGTCGTCGAAAATAAAAACGCATGGGAAAACAGGAACTGGTGTCGGGAATCGCTTAAAATTTAGGTCGAGAACCGGGAAAGGGTTCTTTTCAATAGTGTTTGTAAAATATATTGACGGGATCTCTAGAACGGGACTCAACAAAGATTGACATTTTAACACTATCGGCCAAGTGCGAATCGACGAGATCATTATCATATAGTCCAGCAATATATGGGATTGTTGAAAAAATCATTTTTACTGTAATAGATATTAGATTGATTTTTATTACAGTAATAATTTCTTTATCGGCATCGCATCTATTGCTTAGACTCTAATAATGATCTCATCGATTCGCACTTGGCCTATAGTGTTTTAATATGGAGGACTGATTGCAAAATTAATAAGCAAAAATAAATAAATAAATAAATAAATAAATTATTCATAAATAAATAAATACAGAAAAGGGACATAAAGGAAATAAGTAAGAAAGAGCAGTATACTTTACTTCCGGAAAGCTATTTTTGACTTTAAAAATTGCTGATACAACTAAATATCTTTTCGAAACGTTTGGTAGCCCTTAAAAAGGCTTTTGTTTGCCAATGTAAGAGTTAAGCTCTTTATTTAACTTCTTCTTCGGTGTCTCGACTTTCTTTTGTGTTGTAGTTTTTGTCTTATTATGAAATTTAGCCTCACTTCCGGCTATGTTGGAGGTTTCTTAGCTCCTGGTTTTTTGGAGGTTGGTTTCTTTGCCTTTGGCTCAATGGATTTCTTTTCTCAGTCTTTGTTTGTTGCTGTCTTTTTTGGGCATAATTGCTTTCTTTGGTTTTAAAGAACTTCTTAGGTTAAACACTCTTATCCTTGGCTAGTTAAGCTACTTCTCACATGCCGAGCTTCACACTCCGTTTAAGCATCAAAGGAACATATTATCGATACTTTCATGGGTGTTTTGATCAGACAATATCAAATTCGCATACCTTAATTTAATGATAAATTTTCCAGTTTGGCCATCCAGTTTCAATTACCAGTTGAAAGGAAAGTTATAAATTACCGAAAATAATATTGGAAAACCGAACCTTTTGAATGAGAAAAGCTCGACATGGTGCATATAATCTAAAACAATAACCATATAATTATTTCATAAAGGGTCTCTTCTTCTCTCAATCACTCGAAAGCGCACTTCGGCCATGGGCTGAAATAGCCCCAAGTGCGACCCCCTTAAAAATTCCACTTACGCACCCAACCGCTTTTTCAAGTCTGCTTACATCCCCTCTTCAAAATAAAATGTTACAATTAACATAACCTGCACGCATTAGTAGAACAGGCCCCCTTTTTGGACCCACCCGAAGAAATGGGCTAGCTTTTGTCATCACTTTGCGTCTCTCGTCCGTCGTCCGGTGTCTGTCAAGTGCCCGTGCTAAACAATTTCTTCACAGATCATCTTGAGAACCACTGAATTGATTCAAACCAAACTTGGCATGAATGGTGCCTATGAAGTGTTGGCCAAGTCTTGTTACTTTGGTGTCGATCAGACATGCAACATGGCCGCCGCCACTTCATTTAACATTAGACGCTATGGGGAAACACATACAAAGATCATCTAGAGAACTGCCGTATGGATTTTAATCAAACATGGTAAAATAAATATTTGTGAGTTGCTAACAAAGTGTTGTTACTTTAGTGCCGATCCGTCATCCAACATGGCCGCCAGCGGGGATACTTAGTTTAACATTGGACCCTATGGAAAAATGCATGCAAAAATCTTCTTCTGGAGAACTGGTGAATGGATTTTAACCAAACATGGCATGAATGATACTTGTGAGGTGCTGGCCAAGTCTTGTTACTTTGGTGCCGATCCTACATGCGACATGGCCACCGAGCGGCAAAGCTTCGTTTAATATAAGACCCTATGGGGAGAAGGGTACAAAGATCACCCTCTATAGAACCGCTGAATGGACTTTAATCAAACATGGCATAAATTATGCTCATGAGGTACTGACCAAATTGTATTACTTTGGTGGCGATCTGTCGTCCAACATGGCTGCCAGCGAAACTTAGTTTAACATTGGATCTTTTTGGGGAAATGCATTTAACGATCTTCTTGTAGAGAAATGCCGAATGGATTAGAACCAAAAATGGCACGAATGATGCATGTGAGGTGCTGACTAAGTGTTGTTACTTTTATGTTGATCCGTCACCCAACATTACCACCAGTTGTGAACTTAATTTTTACATTGTACCCTATGGGAAATGCATACAAAAATTTTCTTCTAGAGAACCGAAAAATAGATTTCAACCACAATTGGCATAACTGATGCTGATAGGTACTGACCAAGTGTTTTTACTTCGACGCTGATCCGTCATCCAACGTGGCCGCCAGCTGTGAATCTAAATTCTAATGCACTTATGTTTGTAACCCTAATTTTTGTTTGGATGGCTTCAAAATTTTCAGGGGGTAAAATCTACGTTTACCGCCGGAACCAATAGCAACGTAATTGCGCAGACGTGCACCAAACTTCCAGTAACTTTAAAATCGATTCAAAACGTTCTTTTTCCATTTTGCTTTAGAATAGAGATAACCAAACTGTATTTTAGGATCTTCAGGGGTAAACCTAATATTTTACTGTCGCAAACGTCCGTTTTCCGGCTCCCCGTGAAAATCTACGATTTATCCCCTCAGATCATAAAATACAGTATGGTTATTTCTTAACTTTAGCATTGGACCCTAAGGGCAAATGCATACAAGGATCTTCTACTAGTAAACCGCTAAATGGATTTAATCTAAATATGGTTTGAACGATTCTTGTGAGACGCTGACAATGTTTGTTAATTTGGTGTCGACCCATTTTCCAACATGCCCACCAAGGGCGAAACTTAGTATAATATTGGACCATATAAGAAATGCATAAGTAGTATATAAACACGAACAAATTATCTTTTATGGTGGTAGATCACCGGAAGTGACGTTACCGGATGTCAAGTTACCGGAAGCGGAAGCTCTGTGACCGGAACAGGAAGTGTTTATACTGCACATGCGCAATGCAAGTAGTCCTAATTGAAGCCCGGTTCGGCCATTTTGAACGGTAATGACGTCATAGATGAACACCTGATCAAATAAGGGCCCTTTTAGACCTTATCAAACCACGCATGAGAAGTGGACGTATTTCTCCTATAAGCTGCCTTTTTAATAGGAAATGATGTGATGAATCAACCGTGTAACACCATAGTGATCTTGTATACCACACGAGTGATCGAAAGTGGGTATGTCCCCATTCGGAGACGAGAAAGCGCGTATTTCCCTAATCAGACCAACTCGGACTAGGTCGTTTGACAGTTGTCATTTGTATTTCTAAAGTTGTCTTCTCTCAGGTCCGCGTTTAGTAAAGGGAGATAAGTTTCCGCAGTTTTTGTTCATTTCGTATGTTGGTGTCTTCTTTGACTTCCGCGTTCATAGCAGCCATTTTGTTTTTCAAAAGGGGAGGGAGATAATTCTTGCTAGTATTTATTACGCGCTTTTTGAGTTGCTAAGCAAATTTTACGTTGCTAGGTGTCTTATATAGTGTCCGCGTCAGAAAGTGGAGATAACTCTTGATTTACGAATGCTAATTACGATAGTTAATGAATTTTTGAAGCATGCTGCTGAGAAACTACTTCCTGTATATGTTCGTGTATTTAATATTGTATTTGAAAGTGGTATTGTACCAAACAGCTGGTCCAACGGTTATATTTGTCCTATAATTAAAAATAAGGGAGATCCTGCAAATACAGATAACTATAGAGGTATAACAATTTTGGGTTATTTTGGCAAATTATGTACTTGTATTCTAAGCAACAGATTGTTCAATTATCTTGAATGTTTAGGCTTGTTGTGTGAAGAACAAGCTGGATTTAGAAAAGGTTATGGTACTGTTCATCACATTTTTAATTTGAAATGTTTCATTGATTTATACTTATTTAGAAGAAGAACATTGTATTGTGGTTTTATAGACTTTCGTAAAGCATTTGACTCTGTAAATAGAGTGTTACTATGGCACAAATTGTTACGAAATGGTATTGATGGCAAAATTCTTAAAGTAATACAGAATTTGTTTGAAAATGCAAAGTCATGTGTAAGAAATGGTACTAATTTTTCAGAATATTTTGCTTTTAATGTGGGAGTAAGACAGGGAGAAAATCTTTCTCCTCTGTTGTTTTCAATTTTTCTTAATGATCTTACTGAATTTCTGTCACATTCATATAATGGCCTTGCTGATGTATGTAACATTTCTCATTTATTGTTTGATAATGATGATATTGAAGTTTATTTCAAATTGTATTTGTTATTATATGCTGACGACACAATTGTTTTTGCTGAGTCTGCTGCTGAACTGCAGTCTGCATTAAATGCTATGTATTTATATTGTGAAACATGGAAACTCAAAATTAATGTTGCTAAGACCAATATTGTTATATTCTCTAAAAATAGGCAATGTGGGAATACTCAGTTTTTTTTATAATAATGAACAAATAGCTGTAGTTGAAGATTTTCAATAGTTAGGTACTATTTTCTCGAGAAAGGGTTCTTTTTACCAAAATAAATCTAGACTTGTTCAACAAGTTAGGAAAGCAATGTTCTATGTATTGTGTAAAGCAAATAGATATTTTATTACAACTTTTTGACACAGTGGTAGCACCTATATAATAATATATGGTGCAGAAGTTTGGGGTTATGAAAATAATGAAATTATTGAGTCTTTACATTTAGAATTTTGTAAGTGTATATTGAAAGTTAAAAAATGTACTCCAAATTGTATTGTTTATGGAGAACTTGGTAGAATTTCTATGTCAGTATGTATAAAAGCCAGAATGGTTAGTTTTTGGCAACGAATAATAAATGGTAAAAAAGAGAAAATTTCTCGCACTTTGTATGATATATTATATAGGCTTGATGCAGGTGATGTGTACCATTCTAAATAAGTGTCATGTATAAGAAATAATTTGCTTGAATGTGGTTATTATCAATGTTGGAATGATCAAACTGTATAAGCTAATATTAATCTGTCAAAAATCGTAAAATAAGTTTTTTTTCATAATAAATTTGTTGAAGAGTGGAAAACACAAATATTTAATTCACCTAAGTATATTAATTATAGAATTTTGGTTTGAGAAATATTTCTCTGTTCTTCCACCAGATTTATTATATAGTCTTATCAAGTTTAGATGTGGTAGTCATAAATTGTCAATTGAGGCTGGTAGATTTTTTAGTATAGATAGATCTGAACGAATTTGTGATTTATGTAAAAAGGAAGAAATAGGTGATGAGTTTCACTATTTGTTAAACTGTACTTTTTTCTGCTCTGAAAGATATAAATTTATACCAGTTCATATATATAATAACAGAAACATTGTTAGTGTTTCTGAGATAATAATATGTACTTATTGGATTGGCAAAATTTTGTAAAATTGTTATATCTCTATTTAATACAGTAATTTACATTATCAACTTCCATCTGCATATACTAATTCTTATATGTATATATGTCTGTTCCATATTTTACATGTGTAATGTTGTACTATTATGCCTCATGTGGGGCCTTTAGTGAAATAAAAAGTTTCAATGTTTCAAGTTACGATTTTGTGTTTATTTTTACGAGGGTGCTCACATGACTTACAAGTGGCTTACAAATATGGTTTTGGCTGTGCTCATGTGCTCATTTCAATATGATGCTGCTGCCTATGCTCCAGTAGGATGATTGGCGTTGGAGGGAGGTTTAATAGTGGTGGTTAAGCTTGTTCTAATGGATGTAGGGCCGACAAATGTGTTGATGAGCTTCTTCAGTATTGGGTTTTCTTGATTTATGATGCTACTCACAACTGCTCACAAGCCTCACGAGTATGCTCACTCGACTAACGAGTTTCTCACTAGTAACTCGTAATTGTGCTCGCGTGCATTTCACTATTTTCACTATTTTGTGGGATTTGGTGATTGGAGAAAAAACACTTTATCCTTTTGGGGCATAATGAACGCTAAGAATTATAGATACATTTTCATATTTTATTTCCTTTAAACAAAATCATGGTAACATTCTAATTTTCTGTCTTCACATTAATGTCTATTTTAGTTTCTGTCTCCAGTGCCGGTTTTCCGTCACACGTATGTCCACCCTCTTTATATCTAGGTCTGCAGGTAATTTTATGTACTTTCATTTAAGTTTTGGGTCTGTGTCTTTAAACACTGATATAATTTTCTCCAGTTAGGTCCATTCATATGATGTAAAGGTCACTCCTGATGTCCATTCTCCATTAGAAAAGAAATACTTTATCATTCAAATTGTTGACTGAGGTGCTTTGATAATGACGTAAATATCTTCTCCCAAATGGTATGACCAGTACACAGGTTCTCTATTTTCCACTCTTTGAATCAAATCGTCTACTGTATCTGTAACATCACACATGATTCTCCATGATATTGAAATGAGCACACGAGAACAGCCAAAACCATACTTGTAAGCCACTTGTAAGTGGTGTGAACCGTAAAAATATACACAAAATCGTAAAAAGCATTAGTAAATCAAGAGTTATCTGCCCTTTTGGACGCGGACACGATATAAGACACCTAGCAACTCAAAAAGCGCGGAATAAATACTAGCAAGAATTATCTCCCTTCCCTTCGAAAAACAAAATGGCTGCTTTGAACGCGGAAGTAAAAGAAGACACCCACATACGAAATGAACAAAAACCGCGGGAACTTATCTCCCTTTACTAAACGCGGACCTGAGAGAAGACAACTTCAGGAATACCATAAAATGACAACTGCCAAACGACCTAGTCCGAGTTGGTCTGATTAGGGAAATACGCGCTTTCTCGTCTCCGAATGGGGACATACCCACTTTCGATCACTCATGTGGTATACAAGATCACTATGGTGTTACACGTTGATTCATCACATCATTTCCTATTTAAAAGGCAGCTTATAGGAGAAATACGTCCATTTCTCATGCGTGGTTTGATAATGTCTAAAATGGCCCCTATTGGATCAGGTGTTCATCTATGACGTCATTATCGTTCAAAATGGCCGAACCGGGCTTCAATTGGGACTACTTGCGTTGCGGTTCCGGTCACATGGCTTCCGCTTCTGGCAACTTGACATCCGGTGACGTCACTTCCGGTGATCTACCACCATAAAAGATAATTAACAAACTTGGTCAGCGTCTTACAAGAATCGTTTAAGCCATCTTTAGATTAAATCCATTCATCGGTTTACTAGTAGAAGATCCTTGTATGCATTTCCCCTTAGGGTCCAATGCTAAAGTTAAGAGATAACCATACTGTATTTTATGATCTGAGGGGTAAATCGTAGATTTTCCCGGTGAGCCGGAAACGGACGTTTGCGACAGTAAAATCTTAGATTTACTCCTGAAGATCCTAAAATACAGTTTGGTTATCTCTATTCTAATGCAAAATGGAAAAAAGAACGTTTTAATCGATTTTAAAACTACAGGAAGTTTGGTGTGCGTCAGCGCAATTACGTTGCTATTGGTTCCGATGGTATATCATAGATTTTACCCCCTGAAAATTTTGAAGCCATCCAATCAAAATTAGCGTTACAAACATAAGTGCATTAGAATTTAGATTCACAGCTGGTGGCCACGTTGGATGACGGATCAGCGTCGAAGTAAAATCACTTGGTCAGTACCTCATAAGCATCAGTTATGCCAACTTTGGTTGAAATCTATTTTTCGCTTCTCTAGAAGAAATTCTTCGTATGCATTTCCCATATGGTACAATGTAAAAATGAAGTTTACAACTGGTGGTAATGTTTGATGACGAATCGACATGAAAGTAACAACACTTAGTCAGCACCTCATATGCATCATTTGTGCCATTTTTGGTTCTAATCCATTCGGCATTTCTCTAGAAGAAGATCGTTGACTGCATTTTCAAAAAACAAAAAAATCCAAGGTTAAACTAAGTTTCGATGCTGGCAGCATGGACGACGGATCGGCACTAAAGTAACAAAATTTGGTCAGTACCCCATTAGCATAATTCATGCCATGTTTGAGCAGTTCTATAGAGGATGATCTTTGTACTCTTCTCCCCATAGGGTCTTATATTAAACGAAGCTTTGCCGCTCAGTGGCCATGTCGCATGTAGGATCGGCACCAAAGTAACAAGACTTTGCCAGCACCTTACAAGTATCATTCATGCCATGTTTCAGTTCTCCAGAAGAAGATTTGTGCGTGCATTTTTCCATAGGGTCCAATGTTAAACTAAGTATCCCCGCTGGCAGCCATGTTGGATGACGGATCGGCACCAAAGTAACAACACTTTGTGAGCACCTCACAAATATTTATTATGCCATGTTTGATTAAAATCCATACAGCAGTTCTCTGGAAGATAATCTTTGTATGTGTTTCCCCATAGGGTATAATGCTGAACGAAGTGTTGCCCCTCGGCGGCCGTGTTGCATGTCTGATCGACGCCAAAGTAACAAGACTTGGCCAACACTTCATAGGCACCATTCATGCCAAGTTTGGTTAGAATCCATACATTGGTTCTCAAGATGATCTGTGAAGAAATTGTTTACCACGGACACTGGACAGACAACGGCCGACGGACGAGAGACGCAAAGTGATGGCAAAAGCTCGCCCATTTCTTCGGGTGGGTCCACAAAGGGGTCTGTTCCACTACTGTGTGCAGGTTATGTTAATTGTAACATGTTTTATTTTGAAGAGGGGATGTAAGCAGATTTGAAAAAGCCGTTGGGGTACGTAAGTGGAAGGGGGTCGCACTGTGGTTATTTCAGCCCATGGTCGAAGTGCGCTTTCGAGTGATTGAGAGAAGAAGAGACCCTTTATGAAATAATTATATGGTTATTGTCTTAGATTATATGCACCATGTCGAGATTTTCTCATTCAAAAGGTTCGATTTCGGTGATTTATAACTTTCCTTTCAACTGGTAATTGAAACTGGATGGCCAAGCTGGAAAATTTATCATTAAATTTAGAGATTTCTTGTCTATGGCGATTGTCCTTCCCGCGATTTTGATATTGTCTTATCAAAACACCCATGAAAGTATCGATAATATGTTCCTTTGATGCTAAAAGGGAGTGTAAAGCTCGGCATGTAAGAAGTAGATTAACTAGCCAAGGATAAGAGTGTTTAACCTAAGAAGTTCTTTAAAACCAAAGAAAGCAATTATGCCCAAAAAAGACAGCAACAAACAAAGACTGAGAAAAGAAATCCATTGAGCCAAAAGGAAAGAAACCAACCTCCAAAAAATCCAGCAGCTAAGAAACCTACAACAAAGCCGGAAGTGAGGCTAAATTTCATAATAAGACAAAAACTACAACACAAAAGAAAGTCAAGACACCAAAGAAGAAGTGAAGTAAAGAGCTTATCTCTTACATATGCAAGCAAAAGCCTTTTTAAGGACTACCAAACGTTTCGAAAAGATATTTAGTTGTATCAGCAATCTTAAAGTCAAAATAGCTTTCTGGAAGTAAAGTGTATTTTCTCTTTCTTACTTAGTTCCTTTATGTCCCTTTTCTGTATTTATTTATTTATACCACCGCTTTGAAAAAGCGGCGGGTATATAGTGATGGCCGTGTCCGTCCGTCCGTCCGTCCGTCCGTCTGTCTGTCCGTCCGTCTGTCCGTCCGTTCGTCCGTCCGTCCGTCCGTCTGTCAGTCCGTCGCACATTTTTGGTCACAGTTTTCTCAGCTTGTATATGTTGGAATGATTTCATATTTGATCAGAAGCGTGCTTATTATGAGTTGTAATGTGTAAGCTATTTTCGGGTCTGTCGTGTTGCTACCTACTTCCTGTTTGTCGATATGTTGAAGTTTTACTATAACATACTATGGATGAAAAATTTTTTCGTCACAGTTTTCTCAGCTTGTATCAATTGGAATGATTTCATATTTGGTCAGAAGCTCGATTATGATGAGTTGTAACGTGTATGCAATATTCAGGTCTGTTGTTTTACCGATATGTTGAAGTTTTACTATAGCACACTATGGATGAGAAATTTTCGTCACAGTTTTCTCAGCTTGTATCAATTGGAATGATTTTATATTTGGTCAGCAGCTTGATTATAATGAGTTGTAACGTGTAAGCTAATTTCGGGTCTGTCGTGTTGCTACTTCCTGTTTGCCGATATGTTGAAGTTTTACTATAACACACTATGGATGAAAAATTTTCGTCACAGTTTTCTCAGCTTGTATATGTTGGAA
>MJUU01004522.1:1199-12322 GCA_002080025.1 Modiolus philippinarum | reverse complement strand
TGTTTTTAAGACATGAAACAATTATTATTCCTAAGATTTTAATTATCTTGATTTTCATGTCTGCCTAGTAATTTTTCATATTTTTTTTTCTTTTTCATAATTGAATACAAGTAAAAGAACAGAAAAATGTTTTGTCCTGATGTACAATACTGAGATGGTACAGTTGAGTAATTTTGAGAAGTACATTGTACCAATATAACTTTGTTTTATAACTGAAATGTTAAATTTCTCTTCTTTTTGCTTTTCAAATATGCTAATTTGCAATCACGCAATACAGGAAAGTGAATGTACATATACATGTTTTTTTGTGTAAAGATAATATTTTTTTTTAATTAATTTTGTCATTTTGTCATATTTTGATGTTAAGTAAGATTCTTGAGAAAATAACTTTTGAGATTTCCCATTTGCGTTCAATATGAGATATAGTTTTTGGGAATTAGTCATAGCACCCCCTTAAAAAAGATAGCAGGACAATTCAAATAAGTACACAATGAGGCTGTATGAATATTATATTCTTGTTCTGAAGTGGCTTTTATGCTAATCACAAACAACTGAAGTAGTTTTGCTTTTTGTGAATATATATGGATAATTATTTTTTTTACAAGTGTAATCTCGTGTATAATTGAGGGGAAATATGTGCACAATCCCATGAGAAATAGTGAGCGTGATAGAGTTTATTTTTTTTTCACACTATTCTATATCCCTTCGCTGACAGCAAATATCTACAAAATAAGAGAATGACTCTGGTGATTTCATAAAAACATTTGTAAAAATGAGTTATAATGCCACATTGTCAGAGGCACAGTACATTTCATACATGCATATCTCTATCATGTGATACTATATATATATATTTGGTCAGCAAATTTAAACTGCTATCAAGTGCTTAACATTTGCTGAAAAAGATGTGATGCAAGTGTAGATGTGAAATCGTGCATATGAAGTTTGAGCTAGGCGTATGAAAGTTGTTAGTCTTCGCCATATACATTTGTATTATCGTATTGTATTTTCATGCATTTTGACTGAATTTCACATCTGAAAAATTCTGTGAATTTTTGTTTTGAGGGGGATGTTATATTATGTCCTATAATATTATTTGTGTATGTGTAATTCAGTCTTGTATATGAGTCATTCTACCGAAACTGCTGTTTTTCTTTCCAAGAAAACTCAAAAATAAAGTTGGTTTAAATGAACACTTTAATACCTTAAACGAAGGAAAGATTATTCAGCTTTACAAAACTACTACCTGTAATTTGTATTTTTCACCTGACTGGTTGCTATAGTAACAAAAATAAAAGGAACTGGCATGAAGGTTCCATCCTGTTACCAATATGATCAATATTTTAAAATGTCTAAACAAGGCGGAAGAGACAGTATGAATTTATTTTTTTCTTTGATAAATGTTGGGAGAAATGATCATATTTGATGAAATCTATTCTGAATTTCCTCTAATATAAATAATTATAGAAAAACATACCCGTTTTCTAGTACCTATGACGTTTGGTTAGCATTTTTTCAATTTGGTCTGGGATTCAAACATTTTTTCAGAAATCCTAGAATAGTTTTGCAAACTGAGATGAATTTATCTGGTAGAGAATGCTCTAAGCTTTACTCACAAAGCAATATTATCTTAGTTTATATGATTTTTAGAATAAATTTGCAAATTTAATAACAGGTAACAGCATAGAATTCACTGTAACAAAAGGACTATTAGTAACAGGATTGAAAATTTTATTCCTTCCTGTTACTTTTATATTCTGTGCTGTTACCAATTTTTTCCATACTGTTACTGTTCATAAATATTCATTTTTCCCATTTTTTCTAGTTGTGTCTATTAGTAAACGTATTTTGTTTGAAAAATGAAAAAAAAGATATTTTTTTTTATTCAGTGTACTCCCCTTTTAAAAAAATCCTTTTTAAAATCCTGAAGAAATGTATAATTAACTGTTTTTTTCCTTCCTGTTACATCTTAAGATTCTGTGCTGTTACTTTTATCCGAGTTTTTACTACTTTTTACACTTATAATATTTCTAAATCTGATCAGAAAGCATTGAAATATTTGGTTAACATTATTGCTTAAAGCATTCGTTCATACGACCCTTGTTTAGTTTTTTAATGAAATAAAAACATTGAAAGAATTCATTTTTGTTCCCTTCTGTTACCTCATGAAGGGTAACAGGACAGAAGGTAACATAATTGAACTTTTCGATATTTTTCAAGCTTTCCAGGAAAACCATATGAGTGCTTCAATACCTTTAAATGTTATTTTTAATGTACCCACATTACACTTAATATAGTGTAATGTTGTGCAAAAGATATGTGTTCTTACTGTAAAAAAGCTGGTAACATCACTGAAATCAAAAATGCACTACAGCAGAAGTTCCTACCTCTGATGTCTTATGATTTTAAATTTGTACGCTCTACAAACGTGCCCCATGTTCCAATTGCTACAGGTTGTGAATTTCTACAGGTGCATTGTGGTTAAATGATCAGGCGCAGATAAGTTCTGGAGTAAACATTAAATTATTCAATGGTAACAGCAAGGAATTTAAAAGTCTGGACAGACCTAAAAACCTTAAAACTGTATACAAAATAACCTTAATTTCAAGTGAAACTGTCATTTTCTGTTTCTTTATGTTTTATTCTTATGTTTGGACATAATCAATAGGGCTTGTTATTCGTTGGTCAATTTTTATGCATCTGTGAAGTTTGAAAATCTAGTTCTGGACAAACCATTTTCCTTGGTTGTTGGGTAATTAAACTCCTTAAAATTTTACTTTTATTATTAAAAAGTCAATCAAAATGCATTTAATGGAAGAAAATAAGGTTATCTTCCTAATACATGCTTTGCCAGGTGTAAAAAACCCAGAATTACATCAATATTGCTATTTTAACGCCGTGGACAAAAAAACCTGCACTTTCGGTAGAATGACTCATATACGGAATTGTATTTGTGTTGTCCGGAAACGTTTTGTTGTATATACTCTCTCTTGATTAAATGTCGTTTGGTAAAAGCACGTTTTCTTTTTGGTGAGCAGTTTCCCCAGAAGACATATATCTAAAGTCTCCTTAAATAAGACGAACTACAAAAACATATTACATTATGTCTCTTCAGTGCAGATAAAATCTAAACGTTTGGAAGACCATAAAACATGAATCTTCATTTTTATTTTCTGTGCCGTGCTTATGTTATGTCCTTGTTTCTTTGTTTTTCTGATGTTGCCATTGTGTGTTTTAGACTGACGGTTTGGTTCTCACTTACTTTGCTATACAAAATATAGAAAACATTTGTTTTATGACTTTTTTTCTATTAACAAAACGAGGGAAAAGTGTGTCTTTCTACATGCATGTAAATCGTCAGATCGCTGATGGAATCACCATCTCCACTAGATGATAGTAATCACTGCTTGCCAATTGCGGCTCAAGTTAATTGATGGTTTACGTAACCTGAAACTGTGACTGCTGTAAACAGATTGATCATCATTGTGGGTGCAAGTTCTGCAATCAACAGAATGAACTTAGCAAAACCCCACAAGGAGGTAACTTTAAAAAACTCAAGGGGTCAGAATGGCTCCCTGCTTGTGAAAACAAAATAATAAAGCATTTCTAATCAAAAGTTATGATAGTTTAACCTTTAGCAGACGTTTAGTCAGGAACATAATTCAAAACTCAATTCCAAATAGCTCTTACCATGCTTTAAAATGCTACTTGTTTCAATTGAAAAAAAATATACAACTGTGCTAACTTGAACTGTCTCTTCGGTGACTAAGAAGGTATTAAAAATTTGAAAATATGCTAACTTACTGCAGAATATCACAAATTTTGTGTAGGAATTACTTTGTCCAGACTGGCTAAGCACGAAGACCATACTTTAAAACAAATGTGCAAGTTTGATGCTTGTTTGTCCGGTGTAGGAGTTACTTCCCTTTGAAGGTTTGACCAAAAATCACAAAACTTGACTAGAACTGACAAAAACTTCAGTAATTGGCAAATCATTATTAGACGAAATAAACATCCGGCATGACGATAATACTTTAATTTAGGCAAGAAGTTCTATTTATATCATATTTCACTTCTGTAATGGAAGGTAGAAGATGGGTAAATTGTTAAGCTAACCAATCGTTACAACAATGGCAAAGAGAATACGTTTAATATTTGAAAATAATTTTCCTGTCATAAAATTTGAATATAACACAGCTTATATATGTTGTGTACAAATTGTAATTTTGTACAAATTATAATGTGTACGATTATAATTTGTATTTTCAGTTTGTACAAATTACAATTTGTACAAAATTGGCTTATACAAATTATAATTTGTACAAAAAAGCCAAAAAAATCACTTATAATTTGTACAAAATCTTACATCATTTGATAAACTTTGTTTCAAATAATGAAATTAATGAAAACATAATTTTATTTTCTAATGATAAGGCACATATTCACTTCATCTCTCTAAATTTTGTATTATTAATTTTAAGGTACGAATGTTATTACTCGAGCAATACAGAACAATGTTCAAACAGATCCTTTTTAATTCCTGAAAAATTAGCGATTGCAACTACACCAATTCAAAGATCAAGTGACAATCGTGATTTCTCTATGTTGCTTATTTTTACTTTTATTTAAAGCTGTGCTAATTTGTGCTCTAACAAGTTTTCCGTTTCATGCAGAAATACTTAAAATATCTGTATTTCCAGACTATATTAGAAATTGAAATTTAAAAGCCCAAAATCAGCTATACTGTGGATATGCACAGTCAATATGGAATACTACTGTTTAAAATTACTTATTAAGGTTTTTCTATTGATACTACAAAACACATTGAAATAAGAATGCAAATACATGTAGCTGCATTAAATGGCAACACTGACATTCTTCTTTCATTAATTTTTATCAATTTTAGAGGTTTACCTGTTTAGCGGGTGGCTATGTTGGAAGGATCATGATAAATACACAGACATACAACACTAAGATTGATGTCATCTTTAAAAACATGTACAAACAGATGAGCTTTGATCATTTCAAATGCAATGGCTCACACCCCATAGATGTTAAAAAAATGTAGCCCTAAATGTTAAATTTCCAACATACATTTATGTAGTTTAAACTACCCTTTTAACACGAATTGTTTTCATCAATTCTTTCGAAGGATGTTCCGACTGTACAAATGACATTATGTTCATGTTTGTAATTTCTAATGTCATAGTTCATGACTTGCTCCGACAATATTTTTATGACTAGAAATCAATTGTACAAAATTTAATGAAATTGTCTTATGTGTTCTAGTACATTTTTATTAAAATAAATCATATTTTCAGTAATTTCATCATTTGAAATAAAGTTAAGCAAATGATGTAAGATTTTGTACAAAGTAAGTGATTTTTAGGCTAATTTTGTGCAAATTATTATTTGTATAAGCTAATTTTGTACAAATTAATGTAATTTGTACAAACTGAAAATATAAATTATGAATTGTACAAAATTTTTGTACAAATTATAATTTGTACACAACATATACAATTATTCATAAATCGTTGAAACGGTCTGGCTTCCTCACGCATCTGTCAAGATATCTGGTTTTTAACTTTAAAACTTTGGCAGCTGTTACCGCGAAAGGCTGTAGGTGTTATCCATGGTTTTTGTAAAAATGTTCAAGTGCGAGTTTAGTTCTGTAACAATCGAAAAGATTTCCCGATGTTTTGTGTGTTAATTATTCGTATAGATTGTAGGACACTTTATTCCGTTGTGCTTCATAACAACCCAGTTACATGCAAAATTTCCTAAAACTCTGATAAAACACAAACTTACAGAACTGTGAACTCAGTAGATGCTTACGGTACTCTTGTTATTGATACTGTATGTCAATTCAGATATTAATACACAAATTTATTGCAACAGTTGTGATTTCTTGACAATAGCATTTATTTCTGAATTTACAGTTACGGTAACTTATTATAAAACGGTAAAGTTGCAGTTGGAGTTAACATATATGTGTTATGGTCTCATGTTCATTTACTCCATATCCTTTTGTAAAATATACAATCTATATCCAGTATCCGTTTAAAGTCGCATAATAACATTTTGATTTTCAATTTCAAGGCGGAAACATTGATGCAGCTTGGCTCTCGCTATTCAAAATACACAAAACATAAGCCAAAAGTCGCACATACAAAAGCCACATACCGCATACCTGTTTATATACATAAACCAAAGCCGCCTTAGAAAATGAATCTACATGTACTTCGGTGTTATCTACTAAAATTTAGGAAAATTGGTATTTGAAAGATATCAGCGAAAATTGGTATTTGATAGATATCAGTGAAAATTGATATTTGATAGATATCAGTGAAACCTTTACGTGTCTTATGAAATATTAATAACTTATTTGTATTGACTTACGTTTTGATTTGTTGTATTCGTATTACGTTATGTTTTGTTTTAACATATAAATCTAAGGCGTCAACTCTGTAAACACTAACAGCACTACAGGTAAAAATTATGGAACGCATTTTTGGTACTAAAGTTTGCTTCCAAAATAGGTTATATTGGGTGTTAAAATATGCATAGTTTCGTTGATCTTGGGAAAATATATCATTTTAGACATATATTTCGAATATTTGTAACAGCAGCCAACTGTCTCGGGTCACATTAACCACCAGTTAACTCGAGCCGCACTTGGGCACGGCCACCAATAGATCTAAATCATAACCAATTCTATGACGAGAAAAAGTTTAGAGAAACGTCCGGATATGATTTGGACGAACCTTGAAAAATGATAAACAAAACTCCTTTTTGGTGTCGTAATATGTTTTTAGCAAAAATTAAAAAATCTAAGAATGTCATCATACCCTTCGACGATTCCCTTCTAAAGTTTAAAAATATCTTCTCAATTTATTTTCAAATAATCGATGTAGAACGTTTGGCAATCGGAGCCGGAATATAAGTATCTGACACCCCTCTTACCGCCAAATGCTCTAGAGTCACGAATTAATGACAGAATGAAAAGTTATTTTGCTTCATAACATGTTAATCTTAGAAGGGTATGATGATATTCTTAATTTTTAAAAAAAAATTATGCTTCATAACATCACACGACAATAAAAAAGAGCTCTGTTTACTATTTTGTAAGGTTCCTCCAAATCATATCCAGACGTTCCTCTAAACTTTTTCTCGTCATAGCATTGGCTGTGATTTAGATCTATTGGTGGCATTGGCGAAAGAATAAAGATATTGTTTATTACGTTATTGTCTTGACTTGGATGTAGCGGCTGTTCGACAATTAGCAGAGAATTCAGTTCAAACCGGTGCTAGAGGCCGTCTTGAACTTACTATGAGGTATTAGCAGAGCTCATTGTTGAAGGCCTCATTGTGACTTCAAGATGAAGAACAACAATAAAAGCGTTGTTCCTATGCTCTTTTTACCATGTATTTGTAGAGACTTTGCCTTCTGTACATTTACTCCTTTCATTCATCATTTATGTAATAAGACACTTGTCACTTTCCTCGTCGTTGTGTGAGATTGTGTTGCTCGCTTTCAACATGTGTCACAACGGGCCGAACGTTTACAATCAAACAAAAAAGGTTGAAGCGATGCGTATTGCCTCCATTTTTAGCTTACCTGGCTATGCCAGGGTGAGCTTTTGCCATCACTTGGTGTCCGTCGTCTGTAGTCCCTCGTCCGTCCGCCGTAAACTTTTCTTCAAAAATCTTCTCCTCTGAAACCACTGGGCCAATTTAATCCAAACTTGGCCTGGATCATTACCGGGGTATGTAGTTTATAAAATGTGTTCGGTTAGTCCGGGGACCAAACAACATGGCCGCTGTTACTAAAAATAGAACATAGGGGTAAATTGCTGTTTTTGGCAAATAACTCCAAAACCGTTGCAGATATCAAAAATCTGACGGAGTAAACTTGTTCAGAAAGCCAAGATCTATCGGCTCTGCAATTTTGGAGAAAATCGGAAACCCGTTATAGCCCCTTTTCCGTAAATTTTTCAAAATTTATACATTTTTATTTCTTATTTCAAAAGCTGTAACTTTTAGAGGTGAAGTGTTAATGGAAAAATGTTCAGCATATCAAGATCTACATACATTAAAATTTTGAAGAAAATCAAAATGCCTTTGTAGAAGTTATTGACTGTTTTTCAACAAAAAAAAATCAATGCTATTTATGGTTATGGGTTATTTCCCTTTAAATTCTGTGTTCGAATCTTCTTTGGTTAACTTTTCTCTTTTAAGTTTTAGAGAAATTCCCTGCTATCACTGTATTAAAAACAATTATTTGTCACATAATCAAGAGCAAAAAACGGTGTCTTTGAACATATTTTTACAATTTTTTGCAAAAATACTTTCTTAATCTTTATTTATTTGACATCTTAATCATTTTTGTATATAAATGTATATTGTTTCTCAAAGGGATCTTTACAATTATCAACTTGTGATAAAGTAATACATATCGCAAATTGCTCACTGAAACAACATGCCATGTCAAGAGGTTAAAATGTAGGACTGCCGATTGCGACGAGATGACTGAAAACCGGTCAACATTAAATGGTGACATCTTCACTGTACTACACATTCTGGAGGACTAATCTCCTGAATGGACTTTGACCGCACGGAAAGGCTCCTACCGTCTGACAGTACATTGGCGTGCACGAGATAAAGTGATCTCACCTCAACCACATGGGACAACGACAGTAAAGAAAAGAAAGACATCGAAAGGTAGGGCGGAAAGGAACAACCGACGTCTGAATAACTAGAATACGTAATGAAGAAACCACAGTACGTAATGAAACAACCACATCATGCAATATTTAAACCACATTAACTATTGACACAACCACATTGCCTAATGACACAACCACATTGCCTACTGCCATAACCACATTAAATAATGCCAAAACCATAACAAGTAATTACGCAACCATATCATGTCATATCAAAATTATATTGAGTAATATTACAACATTATAAAGAAATGTCAGAACCATATTATATAATAACAAAATATGATTAAGTAAACACGACACCACATCAAGCAATGTCAGAGCTCCACATAAGACAGCTGTGGCGTTCCATACTCGGATAGTAATTTCACAGCATGATCGACTTTTAAATGGAACATTTTATCCATAATTGTCCATCTCGTGTCCCGTTATGATACTATGAAACGCCATAGATTAAAATGTGTGTGGAAAAAAGGGGGGTCTGCTCAATGCAGACAAGCTAGACAGTAGACTTATTTCTACGTTTATAAGTACATAGGTGGATTAAGAGAGGGGGTTCCTGATGTAGCATCTCTCTTTCTTTAGAATTTTTTTTTAATTTCATGTAGGTTTAAGGCTATTGACAAAAGTAGTCTGGGACCCCAGTATTTTTCAAAAGACTTGATCCTACCTGGAACTAATATAAGTCCAGTCAGAGTCTGGCGGTGTCAGTTCTGTCAAAACCCTCATGTGGTCCGCACGAGACTTGTGCCTGCTAAGCTTCCAAATCTGTGGTTGGCAAATCTCGCACAAAGCAATTTTCAAAACTTGACTGGTCTGCTGTGTAAGTAAATTGTTAATTTGTCAGAATTGTCCGTTCAAAGATGTATGTTAAAGGATTAATTGTTGTCTTTTTCCCAAATTGATGAGGTGCACGAATATACAACATCATGCAACCGCTTTGACCGAGCCAACACCAATATACAATTATCAGAAAAAAGAATCCTGAAGTAAAGTGTCATTCATTGCCTCTTCCAATTGTATACAGGAGGGGGGTATACATGACGAAAATAACTGTCAAGGCCAAGTAACAAGTGAAGACCCTAAAAGATGTCTCGCCCATCCCTGCTGGCCTCTGAATTGATATGAAATCTAAGTGAACTAATCAGAAAAGTGAACATGCTCACTACACTGTAAAATTGAGGTAAAGGACAAAAGTTACCTGCCAGACTGACATGTACTACCCAAGACTAACCTACATACAAAATATAATCAGCCTACCACTTCTAATTATTGAGAAATGGACTTGAGCAGAAAAACTTAACGTGGCCACTAGACCGTGAAATTGTGGTCAAGGACAAAAGTCACCTTCCAGACTGACATGTACTACCCAAGCCCAACCCACATACCAAATATTATCAACCTACCACTTCTAGTTATTGAGAAATGGACTTAAGCAGAAAAACTTAACATGGCCACTAGACCATGAAATTAAGGTCAAGGGCAAGAGTCACCTGCCAGACTGACATGTACTACCCAAGACCAATCTACATACCAAATATTATCAACCTACCACTTCTAATTATTGAGAAATGGACTTAAGCAGAAAAACTTAACATGGCCACTAGACCGTGAAATTGAGGTCAAGGACAAAAGTCACCTGCCGGACTGACATGTACTACCCAAGACCAACCTACATACCAAATATTATCAACCTACCACTTCTAGTTATTGAGAAATGGACTTAAGCAGAAAAACTTAACGTGGCCACTAAACCATGAAATTGAGGTCAAGGTCACATGACATTATGTCCGCCAGGTAGGACTCAATTAGTACTACCACTGGAACAAATATGATGTTCCTACATCAAAGGGTTTTCAAAATATGCTGTATTTAGTAAAAGTTAACTTGGTCTACGTCGCCGTTGCCATACTTTGCACGCCTGTCTCACTTTCCGCGACTTTCGTCACGGGCGAGACAAAAATGGGGTCGTTATAAACTTTCTGTGAGGTATTTGAGAAGAAAAGCTCTATATATATAGTTTAAGATTAATGTTCCTGTATGTAAAAATGTAAGTCTAACTTTTAATTTTTTTTTCTTTTTTTATTTTAGCACTATAAATCCTACCTTCTTTGTAAAGAAAAAATATTTTATTTGTCACTCTAAGCTGTTACGCAAATATTTTTTCTATAAATACCTTCCCCTCATTATTCTTATTGTCAGCTAGTGCATAGACCTCATGTATATGAATCTGTTAAATCAGGATTGATCATGTTAGCATACATGTACCATATATTACTACAACATGGACAGTGTTTTACCAGCAGACTAGGCTCCTTTAGCTAGCCGGCAGTTTAGTGGCAAGCACCCCTTGAACCATCTTTCAAAATTATGTTCGTCATTTTCTCTTTTTTA
>MJUU01004521.1:20775-32892 GCA_002080025.1 Modiolus philippinarum | reverse complement strand
CTGATCAATATGGCAAGTGCAAATTTAAGTGTGTGTGGACACAATACAGGTTTTGGACACAATACATAATCAAGAATAAACAGAATGTATTAACCAACTAATCACACAGAGGCTGTATACCAATCTTCACATCAATCCCTCCTCTAAAAGCTGAGAAAATTATGACAGAAATAAATTTTGGGCTAACGGGCAGACAAACAGACGGACAGACAGACAAGGTGAATGCAGTATACCCCCACTCTCTGACGAGTGGGGGTATAACAATGCAGTAAATATAGGTCAAAGTGACACAAAGTTGCCTGGATTCTGATGTGCATGCATATGAAAGTGGTTTAAGGCTAAATCATTCCAAAAGTTTTAACATCAAAACCTGCTCATTTGGGAACAAAAATTTGTTGGGTTAAATACATATATAATTGACCTATTCCAAAATGTTTGATTGGGTATCATAATTTTTAACCCCATCTCTGTAATGTTTTTATCCCATCTTTAAAGATTTCAAGTTTTTAATAACAAACAGCAAAATTTCCCCAATGTACTAGCCATATTCTAGCCAATAATTAACATAAAAACGTCTTCTTGGTCTAAATACCTTCGGTTGTGCTATTCCTAAGGCCTCAAAAAGTTCTGGATGTTTGACTGGTAATTCTATGACTTCTTTGATTTCTTTTATTTGTTTATCTAAACCTCCAACCATCTCATATGTAGAATCTGGAACTTTTTCTACCATCATTAAACTTACTAATGGATCAACCTGTAATACACATGATTACTTCAATATTAAAATACTTAATAGAAAGTCTTCCTAGCAAGAAATGTGTGGCCTATATACTTATTGTTAAACTAGTCAGACAGGAAATCATCTTGTCTTACATAAAACGGTTCTCCATTCAGAAGACTGGGAAATTTTCGTGCCGTCTTTTTTTCTTTTGCGGTTTTCAAAGTAAATTTCAGTTTGCACAGTCTTGAATTCTTGACTGCTGGTCTAGCTACTAAATTACTCAATTGAATTAAAATATTCCCATCAATTTAGATAAAATGTTGATAGAGCTTATCAAATCAAGTTAACAAAGGTGAATAACTGGCAATATATTACATATTGTTTGTTATTGAGCAAATAAAATAAGTTTAAAGTAAAGTACTGTATAACAGCATTAATTATAATGATGTGACTAATCAGAGATTCTGATTATTGCAAAATATTCACAGCGAATGATCAAACAACACAGTCATTCACAAATGTGAGCAGCAAAAGAGTGAATTACAGTGTTTTTCCATCACCAGTTGAATATTTTCGATAATCGATAATCATAATCTAGAATTAGTTATTATCATATAGATCAGCCACTTATTTAACAACCTTGATAACATATTGTGACATCGCTTCCTAGAGTGAAATTATGGAAAATAATTTCACTGTAAATTACATGTATCACTTTTATTTCACTGATAAATTCAATCTTTCACCTTGATATAATGACTGGCATTATACTACATACTGTAAAACAGCAATGACTGGATATATACTACACATACTGTAAAACAGCATTAACTACAATCTATAACTAACCTTATTTGGCAATATTTTATGGAGAGTGTAACTGTCATTTCTCAATGCCACCCTACAATTTGGGGTGACATCATTTATATCTATATTCTTGTCTAAATCAACAACAAACTTTCCCTCTGGATGGACCTAAAAAATAATAATTTAAACAATATACACTTAAGACATGATAAAACAAATTATATTTTAAAAAATTCTTCTTGCTTGGTGCAGGAAAAGATCTATTTTCCACACTGAATGCATGTCAACCACTGAAATTCGAACAGTGGTACAGTAAAAGGCTTGACACAGTAATTAGCTTGATACAAACTAGGGAACTTTTGATCGTTACAGCTTGGATACATTAAGTGCTGAACAAAATGCTGACAAACGACTAAAAGCTTATATCAAGAGGAATCCCGAACATTTCTTTGGGGATCCAGCAGCTCTGTAGCTGGAGCCCTTGTAAGGCCTTGAGTGGCCAAAGACCGCTGTAGCAATGTGTCCCCTTACACAAATTTCTGGATCCGCCAATGATAAAATATATGTCAAAGCTACTTCATTGTCCATCATTTAGGTAGTACCCAGTAAGGTGATTGATTTAATAAAACATAATTGAATTGTGATGTACTAGTATAGTTGATGAGATATAGACCTGATTACAAAATTTAACATGTAGCAAGCTAAGCATGCATCAATTATTCCTATAATTGAGTGTCAAGTAATTTAATTTATGCAAATAATCTTCACAAATATATACATTTCGCCTATAATTTTCATTATTCTTTACAGAAAAAATATACAAAACCATTTGTAATCCACAAAAATTTAAAATTTCTACTCAACTCTGAGAAATTTTTGACCCACAAAAATAACCCACTTACGGTACTCTGATAGTACAGATTGTACTCTATAAATTTTTGTATAATTGTTGGTTTTTAGCCTCACCTTTACTAATACTTTTTTCTTGTCCATAGCTTTCACAACTTCACCTACATAGGACCCTTGTTCTTGTAACAGTTGTAGCTCCTCTCTTAACATTCGTACTATAATATAGATATAAGAATGTAATCAATGTTTAGGTGTATGACATGACCTAACATATATCCTTGTGATAGTGCCAGTACCAGGTCCGGCTATCCCGAGTTCCTATCCTTATCTATGTTTGTCTTTTGTAATTTTATTGTTTTTCTTGTGCAGTTCCCTGGTTGATTTGTGACATGTGATTGTAATGTTCGGCCATTGTAAGTGTTCTCTGTAATATTTCCTTCATTAATTGTGATATCTGCTCAAACATTTATATGCTTCATTACTTACTGTAAAAGTACAATTATTTGTGGGGTTCCAATTTTCATGAAATTTGTGGTACGCTTAAACCACGAAACACACAATTAAGTTACCAATAAGGGTTAAAGGTAGATGGGTAGTCCAAATTTTTTTCCATAGATTTTCTTTATTTTCTCAGGAAAGTTTCCTTATCATATTAGCATTGAAATAAAAAAATAAAAAAGGGGGGTCACCATGCTTGTTTTTAAAATAACTGATATCAAAATAATCAAATATTTCTAATGAATATATAGGTAAAAACAGGTATATTGTTGATTTCTTTAAAACTATTCCATAGATTTTTTTCTACTTTATTCATGTGTTAGCCCTTTGAACATACTTTCAAAAAATATAAAGAAAAATGGGGGTCACCGAATTTGTTTTCCATAAAATTTATAAAATGTGAATTTTCATAGTGATATCTATGTAAAATATTTTTATCAGATTATCTCCCTTTTTCAAATATCTTGTTCCAACGTATTTAATTATCAAGTTATCAAGCCTCGTCTTATTAGATAAAAACATGTAAATTCAACTCAATGTAGGTCCTTTGCATATTGTATTATGAATATAATATTGATTGATTTATTACAAATAAAAATATTTGCATATTCAAAAAGCAGATAATACCACAACAACATAAATAACGAATTCAAAATGGCGGAAGACTACCGATCTACCTTAAATGCTTAGAAATCGAAACGGTGAATTTAAATACCCACTAAAATCGTGATTTTATCAAAACCATGAAAGCTGGTGTTCATAAATAAAAGAATTTCCACAGTATATGTAGTATCTCATAAGTTATTCACATAAAAATTTGCTAACAATACAGAATCCGGACTTGAAAGAACTATTCCTATTTGAAATTTAACGCTGGAATTTACAGTCAATATTTTAGAAATTCTAACTCATACTTATAAAAAAAATAGTTATCCCTTGCCATGTGAGAGCCGTAATATAAAATGCTGATATATTGCATTCGAACAACCCTTACAGCTCACAAAATCTACAGAGACACAGATTTTGTGCTTGTAATTTAGAAATTACAATTTCCTACCATATCGCAAATCAAATAACTAAATACCAAAGATACTGTAAATCTAAATTCTGCATATGCGCATTTCGAAAACTTATGTCTCTTCAGTGCAGATGAAATCTAAACGTTTGGAAGACCATAAACACAAAGATCTTTAAAAACTGAGAGAACTAATAACCAAACTGATCTAAATTTTAAGCCAAAGTCAGCTAAGGACAGAGCTTTGCATGAGGGAGATACTCCTTAGTTTTCAACAAAATTTACAAAAATTTAGATATTGTAAGGTTCATAATAGAATTGGCTTTCGGGTCAGCATGGAAGTACTGACTACTGGGCTGGTGAATACACTTGTGGACTAACAGTCTACCAGCAGTGGAATCGACCCAGTGGTAACAAATAACTAAATACCGAAGTTATTGTAAATTTAAATTCTGCATATGCGCATTTCGAAAACTTATGTCTCTTCAGTGCAGATGAAATCTAAACGTTTGGAAGACCATAAAATATGATCAATTTGCCAGTTCTGGTTGTGGCAGTCATTAAATGCAGGCTTGGAATTTGAAAGTGCAGAATATTCAAACATTTCTGAAGTGGTGGCCTCTATTTCTTAGGCAACAAGAATGCAAAACTTCATCCCTTAATCTCAAAATCTGTTTATAATGATTACACGATGTCATATTAATCTAGGGATGAAAAATTAAGTTGATCATGCACGTGCATGCGCCATCTCTACTTCAGATTTAAAATCATAACTAGAGGACGACATGTCTGCGTGCAAGTTTGAAAAAATTTGGATTTCTTAGTAATGATAATTGTGTCTGTAGGACACATATGATGCCCCTGCTAAACAGACTGTAATATAGGAGTTGCACAGACAAACTATGTACTCTCTACTACTTATCACCAAAAAATTGTTGAACTTGGTCAATTCTTTTTGGTAAATTAGTAATAGAGGGTACATTGTTTGTCTGAGTAATATAAAATTTTCTAGTACTTTTAACAAAGGTACTGTGTTCCACAAACTTTTCAAAGCCTTTACATTTAAAACAAAAATTCCATACATTTTTGGGGATTAAAGGACCTGAAGCAATTAAAGCAGGGCTCTTTGATGCTCATTTTACGATTTGCAATTAAGACTAACTTATATGATGTACCTTTAGCATTCAATTCATTTCTTTGTGCTTCTAATCTTCTTAAGTTTTGTGTCTTTTCTGTGTTTACAAGCTGAAAATGAATACAAAATATAAAGTCTAGCAAACATAGATATGTACGAAATTTTTGAAGAAAGGTTGATCTTAATATACAGTCAGGGGAACCACTAAAACAAGTGATCATTCAGGCACCTATAGCAGTGACTAAATCTTGATAAATTATGTAAAGTTAGGGTTGTCTCTCTTGATTTTCCCTTTTAATCACCTATACAAGTGATAAGGTAAGCACTTGCAGCAATGATTTGGGTTTTCTAGTGGCTTGACAAAGAGTTTTCATGTTTTAAAGATACACATTGATTTGATAGCATCTTTGGTAATTTTGTTTTCCATAAATGAAGCCAGATGACTACAGGGACTAATTTACTGGTTGTCACTTCTATAAGTGATTTCATCAATTTTTATCTAAATAATCACTTATATAAGTGATCATACAGCTGAACACCAGCTTTTTTCGGGCCCCAAGAACAGTTGTTTTTTGTCCGAGAACAGTACTTTTTTATTTATTTAACTTAAAGCTGAAACATCCAAGTTTCCAAAATAATTATAATGGGCATCAGGAAAATTCATTTTCACTTGGAAAATTGGCTTTCAAAATGACCAAAAAAATGCCAAATTTTGCCAAAAATCTTAATTTTTCTCAATATCTTGTCAAATGGCTTCCTAATTTTGCATATTTCATAGCTTACATGTATACTTGACTATTATAAGAAATAGTTTACATGAGTTTTCAAAGCAAGGCGTTTTATCAGTTTGCCATTTTATGGTTATTTAGGATTTCCATTAGAAAAGCTCTAAAATCACTTATATAAGTAATTACCTAGTCACTTGTTTCTGTGATTCCCCTGACTGATATACAATCATTTGGAAAAAGGTTAAAAATATCATGTCATTAAGCACAGAGAAATTTACAAGGTGTCCACAGTTTTCAAAGTTATGTCTGGCATTTTAATTCACTGTGATACCGAGACCACTGATTACACTTGAATTTTACTATTATATTTTACCATCTGTTACCTTGCTTAAATAGTATTTTACCCCCCTCCCCCCAAAAAAAATGTTTCACCTGTTGCTGGCTTCACACCAAATCTTTTTTTATACCAGTCACATGTACAGTAGTTTTTAACCAATCAATCATTCCATTACGCCAGACAATAAAGAATGCATGATATGCAAATTGAATAAAACATAAAAGGTATTACGTATACTGTGGTACAAGTTAGGTACTGTACAAGTATCCTTAATTGAAGGTCAAAGGAGTCATCTTTTTCCACAACGCTGAAAGATAGTGATCCTTATATATCGCCACTGCATGAACACAGGCGACACAATGAGACATGTACCCCATATTTACCTGTAGAACTGACTACTATGGAAAATGAGACATTTATCCACTGTTTACCTACTATGAAAATTAAACAGGTGTCCCATATTTACCTGTAGAATTGACTACTATGTATGCTATGAATGACAAGATATGTTTCTCTCATCATGCTCATTTACCTGAAGTTCTTCAATTTTACTTATATAATACTGTTTTATGCCTTCATGGTTTACTGATCCCTCATCTACTTCCATTTTCTAAAAGAAAACAAAAAACATACGTATTACAAAGTTCTCTTTGTTTCAAGGGGTATAACTCCAGATCCCTCGGACCTCTGAACCAAAACTATTTCTTTGACTTGATGTTTGTGGTAAACAACCTATATACCAAGTTTAAAGACCTAGCTTGCATTATTTCATTCACATGTAATCAGTCTGAAACCCTAAAATTCACATAATTTCAAAGTTTCAAGGGGCATAACTCAAAATCAAACTTGACCTACATACTAAGTTTGAAGACCTTGTAATATTTCATCAGTCTGCTCCGTTAGGCACTAGTCCGATGCCCAAGACTAGTAAATTTGAATTCGGACAAGTAAAATTTTTCAACTACTAGTCCGACTGGACTAGCAAGATTTTTTTTGTTGCAAAGATTTTATATTCCATTTTCTAGACAACATGCTAAATCTACATTGCTTTTCAAAACTGTTACGAAAAGTCTCTACAATTGACAAAAGATCTCGCAAATTAACTAACTCGGTAAACAGGAAGTAGATGTCCGACAAAACTGAAATCGCTACTTGCGATATGGGACATGGTTATAAACTTGCATACAAAATTTCAAGTGGCAGTGATTGGTAGTTTCTGAGAAAACTGTTACGAAAAGTCTCTATAATCATTGATAATTGACAAAAGATCTCGCAAATTAACTAAGTCGATAAACAGGAAGTAGATGTCCGACAAAACTGAAATCGCTACTTGCTGTATGGGACATGGTTATAAACTTGCATACAAAATTTCAAGTGGCAGTGATTGGTACTAGTAGTTACTGAGAAAACTGTTACGAAAAAATTTGTGGCTATCACAGACAGACAGACAGACGGACAGACGGACAGAGTGATTCCTATATACCCCCTGAACTTCGTTCGTGGGGGTATAATAAAATCTGGTATCAACAGAAAAGTTTAATCACATCAAATGATGATTGCAATTAGATGCAAACACAGGAGTCACCCAAGTGAACCCTTCCAATCATTATCCAAGCATTATTAAGAAAACAATTTTCACCCTCCCGCCTCCCTTTTTGGATCATTTACAGCCAACTCATTGTGTTCTGTTTATCAGTGTTATCAGTACTTTGATTACACCAGGGATCATCAATACTGGTTCCCCAAATATGGAGGAATACACAGAAGAGAAGAAATGAAATAACAGATATTTTTAGTAACATCCCTCATCCTTGATATATATAATACATATATAAATACATGTAAAATGAAAGTGAATAAATGGAGAAAATATGCTGAATGATTTAAAAAATCTTTTTTACAAAAAAAATTCTATATTAAGAAACAAGTTTAATTTCTATATACATATAAAATAAAACAAAATATAATTTCATTTTTTGGTGAAATTTTACCGTACAGTCACATGCCAAGGTCAAGGTCACAAGGTCAAATATTATGATACCAACTGAAAGGTCTCTCCATAAGGAATACACATGCAAAGTATGAAAGAACTATCACTTACCATTCAAAAGATATGCTCAATGTTAAAGTATATTATTTTTTTCAAAAAGTCCATCACATGTCAAGGTCAAGGTCAGGAGGTCAACTATTCTGGTACCAATTAAAAGGTCTTGCCACAAGGAATGCACATGCAAAATATGAAAGCCATATCACTTACCATTCAAAAGATATACCCAATGTTAAAGTATATTATTTTTTTCAAAAAGTCCATCACATGTCAAGGTCAAGGTCAGGAGGTCCAAAATTTTGGTATCGTTTGAAGGGTCTTGCCACAAGGAATACACATGCAAAATAGGACAGCCCTATCATTTACCATTCAAAAGATATACCCAATGTTAAAGTTTTTTGTGGACAAACAGACAAACAGACAGACAGACCAAAAACTATATGCCCCCCGAAACTTCGTTTCAACCAAAAATATTTCTTTGACTTGATATTTGTGGTAAACAACCTATATACCAAGTTTAAAGACCTAGCTTGCATTATTTCATTCACATGTAATCAGTCTGAAACCCTAAAATTCACATAATTTCAAAGTTTCAAGGGGCATAACTCAAAATCAAACTTGACCTACATACTAAGTTTGAAGACCTTGTAATATTTCATCAGTCTGCTCCGTTAGGCACTAGTCCGATGCCCAAGACTAGTAAATTTGAATTCGGACAAGTAAAATTTTTCAACTACTAGTCCGACTGGACTAGCAAGATTTTTTTTGTTGCAAAGATTTTATATTCCATTTTCTAGACAACATGCTAAATCTACATTGCTTTTCATCACCGTAAAGTTTTTCTTTTTTTTCAGACTAGTAAAATTGGATTCGGACTAGTAAATCTGTTACCTTAACTAGCCCGAAAGACTAGCTATGAAAAAAAGTTTTTGGCGCAGACTGTTTCATTCACAAGTTATCAGTTGGAAACCCTAAATTTTCCAAAATTTCAAAGTTTCAAGGGCACAACTCCAGAACCCCTTGAACCCCTGAACCCAAAATCAAACCTCACCTGAGTTTTGTGGTAAACAACTTGCATATATACCACGTTTGAAGAAATTGTGTTATTTCGTTCACAAGTTATCAGTCGGAAACCTTCGGGGGATGGACGGACACACGACTGAGGGAATCATATGATACCTCGCCACTTTGTGTGGCGGGGTATAAAAATATCGAAATACAATGTAGGAAGCCAAATCCAGTACTTAGGACATTCACAGAGTGGCATACAAGGTATTTTGGACAATGTTCCTATTTATACAATACAGATCATAAAATACATAATCAAATTTAGCATTGCTGAGTTATTAACTTGGCACGAGGATGGCCACCCTTTCTTGAAGCCCTCTTTAGTAATTATTAACTTATTAAATTACAAATGATCTATTTATAATTCAGGCAAAGTCTAGGTGAGCCATTAAGCACTGTCCCTTGGTGCCTTTTGTGGACGAGTTACCTCTTATTGCTATCTCGCCTGCATTGGGCACGAGGATGGCAGCCTACATTACGCTTACTCAATGTATATAATCAAATTTTTTTTTTATAAGTCAATAAGGAAGACAGGAAAAATATTAGACATAATAATAATTATCATCGTAATTGATTTTTACACATGAGCATATTGTCATGTTGAATTGTATTCTGTTTTACTTTGCTTATTTGTATGTGTTTTTGTATCATGCCCCTCGTGGGCCCATTTTAATGGACAATAAAACATTTTTCTTCTTCTTCTTCCTCTAAGCAAAAACTGTAAATTTTATGATAGCTGGAGTCGTGTTCATAAGCCTAATGCATTGAATGAAAAATGCAAATTGCAGTTAACAATAGATTAGACTATGCTAAATTGGAAATTTCACCTTATTTCAATTTAAGGTAGATCGACACTTATACACGGCGCATTCGGTTAGTGCATTTGCAAAACACGAGTCAGGTGCGGAATTGACTTGATTTTCAAGCTGGAATATTCCTTTTTGGCTTTTTCATCGTGACGTCATAATAGACCAGCATACACTTTACCGCGAATTAAGTTTCCTTTTCCCGTAAATATTGTACATTTTGTTAACTATATAAAATATCTCCCTTAATCAAATGGTGACATAGATTTTTTCAGCTCAACATATAGCTGAAGTATATAGCTCTGAAATATACAAAAATAAAAAAAAAATCTATCTGATATTTATTTCATATGAAAGCTAAATAATCAGCATGTTGTCACATTTCCCTATATATTCTTTGTAAATATTGCTGAAAAGTACTGAATTTGGCTTGCTTTCAAAGCCTGATGACAGGAGAAGTTGATCGGTGACATATCCTTTTTTTAAATTTTTTTGAACAAATAGACTAAGACCTACAAAATATCTTAAAATAAAACAATTCTGTCCGATATTTTAATTAGGATCGATCTACCTTAAAATTATAATTTTGTGAATTACCTATAAAAGAAATATAGGAAATTTTGTTTTTGATACATACTTTATCACGATGTAACACATCAAGCTCCCCCAGGGGCTCACTTGATCATGTTGATAATGGCAATAAAGTCGGTATCAAAAACGAAATGTTATATATTCCATATTTACACCGTTATTGTCCTTAAATAATGTGAAATCTATAAATTTCTTTGTGGGCTAGGCAAGGACTCCTGATCGGGAAATACTACTCAATGGAGAAACAGCAAAATATAAAAAATAGAACATGATGCAAGAAATATATCCTGATTGAGCAACAAAAGGCAGAAATGACTCTTTTTACAGGTTTTATGCCATTAAGGTTAACAAGTCGACATTTATTCTACCTCTGTGATGTAGGCAGTAATATTTTCATGAAATAAACTGTAAAGAGGGTGCACTGTGGCAATTTTTTGATTAGTTAAATTCAACACGTGAAAATGTTGAAATTTATGGTAAATAATACGAAATAACTGTTATTTTCCTTTTTATACATGTTTTTTTTTTTTAAAAAAAAAGCATGCATCATCTCTTTCTGTGGGTAAAGTAAACAATTCATTTATATACTAGAGCAACAGGAGTTAAGAGGGAAATAAGATGAACAAGATGTGTTTTGTGAAACACTTATGCCCCCGGGTAGAAGTAAAGAAGAAACATTTAGCAACTTTGAACAATGAATGTCCTTCTGACAAAATAATTTGTAGAAATAAATTCTGGTATCAACAGAAAAGTTTAATCACATCAAATGATGATTGCAACTGGATGCAAACACAGAAGTCACCCAAATGAACCCTTCCAATCATTATCCAAGCATTATTAAGAAAACAATTTTCACCCCCCCCCCCTTTTGGAACATTTATCGCCAACTCATTGTGCTCTGTTTATCGGTGTTGTCAGTACTTTGATTACACCAGGGATCATCAATACTGGTTCCCCAAAAGTGGAGGAATACACAGAAAAGAAGAAATGAAATAATAGATATTTTTAGTAACATCCCTCATCATTGATATACATGTATATATAATACATATATAAATACCTGTAAAACGAAAGTGAATAAATGAAGAAAATATGCTGAATGATTTAAAAAATCTTTTTTTTACAAAAAAAAATTCTATAGATATCAAGAAACATTTCATCATAAATGAGTTTAATTTCTATATATATATATAATAAAACAAAGTATAATTTCATTTTTTGGTGAAATTTTACCGGACAGTCACATGTCAAGGTCAAGGTCACAAGGTCAAATATTCTGGTACCAACTGAAAGGTCTCTCCACAAGGAATACACATGCAAAGTATGAAAGAACTATCACTTACCATTCAAAAGATATGCTCAATGTTAAAGTTTTTATGCAGTTGTTCACAGGCCAAGGTCAAGGTCACAAGGTCAACTATTCTGGTACCAATTGAAAGGTCTTGCCACAAGGAATGCACATGCAAAATATGAAAGCCATATCACTTACCATTCAAAAGATATACCCAATGTTAA
>MJUU01004521.1:480-11314 GCA_002080025.1 Modiolus philippinarum | reverse complement strand
ATAGGGTCAATTGCCCAAATTAATCGCAATTTTTCTTTTAGAGTGCAATGAAAGATACAAAACAATATTTCGAGGTATGTTATTCACGGTGCAGATATTGTCAAACTTGAAATACAATCCAAAATTTTCATGTAGATTTAAGGTTTTTCATTGTCGGCATTCACATTTTTATTCAATCTTTTAAATAACCATTAACTGCAGTCCTTGGTTCTTCACATTAAAAACTAGCTTCATTTTAAAATTAAAATCAAATGATAATTGTTTTGATTATTTCTTAAATTGTCATTTTCCGTGTTTGTTTTGTGCACCTTGTACATGATTATACATAAAGCTAGTTGCAGACCCCCTCCCCCAATATGTCACAAATCGTGCATTTTGAAAATTGAGACAGCTGGTTGTTAATTATTGATTAATTAATTGACCTTAATATGTGTAAGGCATTTGGGTTCATTGAAATTTAGCTTGCATCATTAGAAAAAGACATTATGCCAAAACGAGTGATTTCAAATTCATCCGGAACATATTATCAATATACTTTCTTGCATGATTAGATCAGCAGGGGATTCGGACAGTCAATTGAATGAGCTGCATGGGCTAGCAGTACACGGGGCAGTACATAAAAATTGTATTGCCTAAAACAGTGAATATTAAGGATCCATGTTACTCTGAAAAGTTGAAATGATTAGATTTTAATTTCTTGGTATTTTTCTGTGAAAATGGTTAAACGTCTTTCTTTATTTTGGTCTTATATCAAATAAAATTCAACAGTTGCGTAAAATACCTAATTGGCGTAAAGTAAAATGCCATAATTGATGCCATAAGAACAATATTACGTTGATTTTACTACAATTGAACCTAACTAAATTAACAGTTGGAAGGAAAAGTAATCTTAACCTATAAATGATATAATGAAATGTAAGTCAACCATTTGCATGTGAATGCGCGTCTCGACATGATATATTTGTACATGAAATAAATAATGTAAAGATGGCTTTGCAGCACAATAAACATATATACATGTATAAATCCAAACGATATAATGATCACTCTCCTCAGTGCTAGAGAGTTTAAAATGGACAGCAAAGCGCTTAAAACATAAAGCATAAAAAAATTTCTGATTGAAAAAGTGAATTTCAACGACGAGCAATATGCATTTACACATAAATTATCTTTGGTCGCAGTGAGTGTCTTCGATACTTAAACATCCACAGCTGAGAATTTTGTCAGTTTGACTTGCATTTTCCAGATACTAGATAAGTAGACCCGATCTTGGATTACCGATATATTTAAGCTGATTAATACAGCTTCAGCTGAAGAGTATACTTTCTTTTGTCAACAGAGCGAAAACTTACACATCAAGGGTATGTTCAGTCACTGTTGCAATTGTCTCTACAGAAGTTTTAAGGTCGTTACCGTGATTTGACAGACCGTTACAATGTTTCTATTTCACATATGAGAATAGATATCTTTGGGTAGATCCAGAGTTGATTACTGGACTGATAAACACCGACTGTGACAATACCGGACTTTTCACATTTGCAGTGTGACGGGTGCCACGCGTGGAGCAGATCATACTTACCATTCCGGAACACCTTATGATACCTCAGTTTTTGTAGGGGTTCACACTGTAAGTGCCCTAGTTTTGTGTCGTTTTTGTTTTCTTTTTAGATTATTTGTTCTGTCTTTGTCATGCTGTCTGAATTCGTGTTTGATATGATTTGCCGAGATTTTTTATTTTTGATTTTGGAATTCCCCCTTTAATCAGTCTTGCTTCGGCATTCGTTTGCAGTGCTAACTTGGGTTAAGAGACTGGTTTGTGTAAAGATCTGATATAAGATGTGTTAGTTCGTCTACAAAAGTTTCGAGAGCTGATTTAGAACCCCGGTACAGAGTTTTCCATAGATATCTGGAATGTATGATGCATTAAAATATTAGTGATAAGGACAGACATATACATTGTTTGTACCTATGTCTATAAAATTAAGTTGCTGTGTTTAAAGCTAGCAACTGTCCATTATAATATCCATGCATGTAGAAAATGAACACACCAAAAAGTCATACAGGAAGCTTAATGAAATAAAATCGCTTCAAAATTTTTCTGATAATACTTCCTTGAATTCAAACGGCTATCTAATCAAATCTCCAAAATAGGTCTGATCAAAGCTGTATATATATATGTTTAGTCAAAAACAATATTTACATCTATCATGTTCTTTCAAAGTCACCAAAAATACAAAAAACATTACATATTTCAAAGATATGCTAATTGACCTATGCTAACTGCTTCTGCGACTAAACAGTACTTCAGTACTTTGATTATTCCCATGTTATCTAGTTAGTTCCATTTTATCTTATTTTTAATCTAGACGTATGACTTTACTTGGTTACTTTAGTCCACAGCTTGTTTATATATTATGAATTTAAATGCTTTTAAAATATAAAACCTATGGTGAAATACTTCTATTTTTCTATTTCATCGTTAATTTTGGGTGTTCTTTGGTATTTTTATGGCGTTCTGTGGTGTTCTGTGGTGTTCAGTAGTAAAAAGATGCACCGGCGACATCATATATAGATAAGAATTGTCGGTGTCACAAATTTATGAAAATGGGCATTTTCAGCTAGATTCACGTATTCCCTGATTTGAAATTAACGATTCACCCACTAACAGTGTGACGTGTGCTGTATATATATATGTATATGTAATGGTTCATATTATACAACGTGAAATAAGTTCCAAAAGAACAATTTCATACGATACGGTAGCTCGCCCAGTGAAATAATCTCCAGCTGAAAAGTATATTTACTGCTCACCTGGTGAAATAAACTCCAAAGGGAATAAACTATAAACATTTGTTCCATTCGGATCATTTTTCGTAGGATACTATTTTGGCTTACATATACAGAGAAGGGCGTGCTTACCCTTCCGGAGCACCTGATGTCACTCTGTTTTTTTTTTTTTTTTTTTTTTTTTTTTTTTTNTAATGTTTCTGTGTTTTGTCGGTGTGTGATTTCTCTTGTCTCCCGTCTTCTGGCGTTCTTGCTTTTGGCTTGTCTCTGGACTTTGCGCCGGATTTATGCAATTATATTATGCAATGATATTGTCGTTGGCCTCATCTGTCCGCCCGTCTATCCGTCTGTCACCGTTTCTTGCGACGCGAAGAACGCCTACATTTTTGAATTTAGGATTTTAATTTTGTTATAGAATTGTTGAATATATGCTGCAGATGCG
This sequence comes from Modiolus philippinarum, assembly GCA_002080025.1. Taxonomy (NCBI): domain Eukaryota; kingdom Metazoa; phylum Mollusca; class Bivalvia; order Mytilida; family Modiolidae; genus Modiolus; species Modiolus philippinarum. The sequence continues at coordinate 8,085 of MJUU01004521.1, read as the reverse complement.
TAATAAGCCTTTGGATTTTTAAATTGGTTTTGGTGCAAACAAAATGCGCCAAGATGTCGGTTTTGACACATGTGACATGCGACTCGAACTCCTCCTACATTTTTGGATTTACGGAAATTTAATTTTGTTATAGAATTGTTGCATATATGCTGCAGATGCGCAATAAGCTTTCGGATTTTTTTTATATTTATCTTGATGCAAACAAGAGGCTCCATGATGTCGATTTTACAGAGACCCCAAAATGATGATTGTGAAATATATGGCATGCGACGCGAACTGATCCTACATGTTTGAATTTCTGTATATAATTTAATATTGTTGTAGAGTTGTTGCGTATAGTCTGCAGATGCGCAATGAGCTTTCAGAATTCTATTTCCGGTTCAAACTTTGGTGAATTTCCCGAAAATGTCAAAGACTGAGATTTTGGACATTTTAGCATATAATCTTTCATTTATTCAAGTATTTTGAAGGAAACAAAATGCTGAAAACTTCAAATAAAAAAAATTGATTCAAATTTAGGTAAATATCCTGAAAGTCTCAAAAACCACTTATTTTAAATTTTACCTGGCAACCATATTTGTAGGATTTGTTTCTATTAGGACAATCCTTTTTAACAATTGGATTTCAAAAATACTTGCTTCCAATTTTGGTAAATTTCCTGAAAGTCTCAAAGATCACTTACTTTTTTGGAATTATATCTAGCAACCATACTGTCAGTATTTGTTTCAATCATTTTCACATATTTGATTTCCAAAATAATTGATTCCAATTTTATAAATTTCTTGAAAGTGTCAGACTCACTTATTATTTAATTAATTCTACATAGCAACCATGCTGCTGGGAATTTTATCGATTAGGACAATCGTTTTCACATATTTGATTTCCAAAATAATTGATTCCAATTTTGGTAAATTTCCCCAAAGATCATTTTTTAGGGGATGGAATTCTACCTAGTAACCATTCTGTAAGTGTTTAGATTAGAGAAATAATTTTACCAATTGGATTTCCAAAATACTTGAATCCAATTTTGGTAAATTTCCTGACAGTCTCAAAGACCGCTTATTTTCTGAAATTCTACTAAGGAACCACACTATAGGGATATGTTTAATTAGCCTAAGGGCAATCATTTTCACCCATTGGATTTCCAAAATACTTGATTCCATATTTGGTAAATTTCATGAACGTGTTCAAGACCACTTATTTGCTGGAATTCTACCTAGCAACAATACTTTTAGAATTTGTCTTGATCAGCGCAGATATTTTCCCCTATTAGATTGCAAACATATTTTATTCCAAATTTGGTCAATTTCCCGTAATTGTCAAAGAACACTAATTCTTTGGAATTCTGCATTAAACTTAATTTAAAAATTTGTTACAATTAGAACAAACATTTTCACCAATTTGATTACCAAAATATTTGATTCCAAGTTTGCTAAAGTTCCTGAAATTAAATCTAAAAGACCATTTATTTTTTGGAATTCTGCCTATAAACAAGTAACATCCATAAACTCTTGTATTCCTTGTGGCGAAAATAGTGACTATCAATAGTTTAATTTAAAAAATGTTAAGAAAAATCATGCCTAGGGTCTATAACTGTTTTGTCTGTCAAACAGGGAGGTGGGGGTATCACTGTCATTACTCTCATTTTATGCTTTGTTCCTTCGATATTCTTCTGCCGTTGTTTTGTTCCTAACCTGGGACTAATATAACATTATAGTCCTAATGGAACACTAACCCTAACATTATCTGTAACTTTAACCCTCAAAAACGAAGGACTTAGAAACTGAAACAGGGTTGAGGCTTTAATAGTCGTGGGGCGAGTGTGACTAGTATTTTAAAAATCGGGGTGGACGAGTTGGTAGAAATTGGGGGCGACTAGGACAGGGACGAATTACTATTGAAAACGTTTGAGTCTGTCTCTTCGCCAAAGCGCAAATTTGAAATAACGCGCACGTATGTAACCCTAAAGAGTCAATATTAACGTGGAATGAAATAAACAAAATACTCAGAAATAAGTGTTTACATTTAGATTGGTAACTGCTCTGTATCAATACCCCCGTGTACCCCCTCACTTCCCATCCCTCTTCAAAATAAAACATTTTAACACGAGGGGACCACGAAATTTCATACCATTTTTTATTAAATCGATCATTTATTGGATATGAATATAGGGTTTATGGGACAATTGATTTAGTTAATAACATATTTCCATTTACTGCTTTTAATAGATTCTGATTGGAATCCAGTAAGCAACTCAAAATGTATGAAAGTAAGACCAATCGGCCGATAAATTCTCACCTCTCAGATAGATAAAACTATGTAAAAGAACTAACAATTTATCTCAATTCAATGTGAACAGGCACCACAAACATAAAATGAAGCTAGCACAACAAGAATAAATGTACACATTTCAATAATGAGCTTTGCTCCGTCTCTGGCAAAAGTGCTTTTATGCATGCTCTGCTCCGTTTGTGGTAAATGTGCTTTTGGTGGGAAATCTGCTCTTACGACTGTGCTTCGGAAGAGTAAACATGTTATGATCAATTTTGTGGCACATGTGCTTGAAGTGGGATACATCTGCTTTGAAGGCTCCACTTCGGAAAAGAAAACATGCTTTTCCCAGTTTTTAGCACATATTTTTTTTCTTTGGATATTTGCGCTAACGGCTTTGCTTCGAAAGAGCAAGTATTATGTGCTTTATTTGTGGCAGATATGCTTTTGTAGGAATTTCCGCTCTCACACCCGTGCTTCGGAAGAGAAAACACGCTATGGTGCCCTTTTGGCACATGTGCTTTTTCTGGGATAATTGCGCTGATGGTTCTGCATGAAAAGTGAAAGCATATTCTCTCCCATTTTTGGCACATATGTATTTTCTTGGATATCTGTGCTTACGGTACCGCTTGGGAAGTGTTTATATGTTGTGCTCCATTTTTGGCATGTATGCCTGTAATGGAGTATCTGCTCTGATGGTTCTGCTTCGGAAGAGTTAATATATGCCATGTTCCGTTTATAGTGCTTATGACGTGTATAGCAGAAGAAGAAGAATGTTTTATTGTCCATTAAAATGGGCCCACGAGGGGCATGATATAAAAACATATACAAACAAGCAAAGTAAAACAGTATATATCCTGGGGCTCTGGATCGGAAGAGAAACCATGTTGTTTTCCGTTTTTGGCACATTTGCCTTTTCTGTGATATCTGGACCTACGACTCCGCTTCGGAAGTGTAAGCATTTTGTGCTCCGTTTTTGGCACATGTGCTTTTGTATGAATATCTGCTCTGACGACTGTTTTTGGAATTGTAAGTATGCTGTTCTCCGTTTATGGCACATGTGTTTTTGTGTGGATATCTGCTTTTACGGCTTTCTGCTTCGGGAGAGTAGAATGCTGTGCTCTGATTCTTGGCACATGTGCTTTTCTTTGATATTTTCTTGGAAGCATATTGTACTCCGTTTATGGCACATGTGTTTTTGTAGGGATATCTGCTCTGATGACGGCTATTCTTAAGAAGGGTAAAATGCTATGTCTTGCTTTTCGAACACGTGCTTTTGATAGGATATCTGCTCTCACGGCTGTGCTTTGGAGATATAAACATGTCCTGCTGCTTTTTTGGCACACATGCATAAAGTGGGATATTTGTTCTGACGACTCTGCTTCGGAAGAATAAGCATGATATGCACCGTTTTTGACAATTGTTGTTTTGAAAGGATATATGCTTTGAAGGCTGTAAAGATGCTGTGCTCCCTTTATAGCACATGTGCTTTTGAATGGACAGCTTATGCAAAAGTTGCATGTTTTTTGAAGTGTAAGCATGTTGTGCTCGGCTTGTTGCAGGTGTGCTTTCGTAGGATATACCCCCTGACGGACGTGCTTCTGAAGACTAAGCATACCGTGGTCCGTTCATGGTACGCGCAATTTTGAAGGGATACGTGCTCCGACGGCTCTACTTCAGGAAACTAAGCATGTATGCTATCCTCCGTTTTTTTTACTAGAATAAATACACACGTTTCAATAATAAGCTCTGTTAAGTTTCTCACGTAGTCTCACGTAGTTTCACGAAGTCTCGCACGTAGGTTTAAGTGGGATGTCTTCTCTTATTATTGTACTCTGGAAGATTAAGCATGTTATGCTCCGTTTGTAGCACATGTTATACTAGTAAGATATCTGCTCTGACGGCTTTTCTTCAAATACGTAAACATGCTGTGCTCCGTTTTGGAACATGTGCTTTTTTCTGGGATATCTGCTTTTCTGACACTGGTTCGTAAGTGTAAGCATGTTATGCTCCGTTTATGGCACATGTGCTTTTATAGAGATATATCTGCTCTGATGACGGCAATGATTTGTAGCACATGTTCTTTAAGTGGGATATTTGCTCTGATGGCTCTGCTTCGGAACAATAAGCATACTATGCATCGTTTGTGACCCGTATGCTTTTAAAAGAATATCTGTTTAGATGGCTGTATTTCGAAAGTGAAAGCATGTTGCGTTCCGTTTGTGGCAAGTGTGCTTGTAATGGGATATCTGCTCTGACGGTTTTGCTTCGGAAAATTTAACATGCCATGTTCCCTTTATGGGAATAGTGTTTTTGACGGATATATGCTCTGACGGCCCTGGATCGGAAAAGAAACCATGCTGTGCTCCGTTTTTGGTACATGTGCATTTTCTATGAGATCTGCTCTTACAGCTCTGCTTCGGAAGGGTAAGCATGTTGTGCTCCGTTTGTGGCACATGTGCTTTTATATGGATATATGCTCTGGCGACTCTGCTTCGAAAGAGTTAGCATGCTGTGCTCTGTTTTTGGCAAATCTGTTTTTTTTTTTTCTGTGATCTCTGCTCCTCTGGTTCTGCTTTGGAATTTAAAGCATGTTGTGTTCCGTTTATGGTACATGTGCGTTTGTAGGGATATTTGCTCTGGTGACGACTATGCTTTAGAAGAATAAAAATGCTACGCTTCGTTTTAGGAACATTTGCTTTGATTAGATACCATCTCTGATAGCTCTGCTTCATAGAAGTAAGCAATTTGTGCTACCTTTTGTGGCACACGTGCTTTAAGTGGGATATCAGCTGTGACGACTCTGCTTCGGAAGAATAAGAATGGTATGCACCATTTGTGACACGTGTACTTTTGAAAGGATATCTGCTCTGAGGGCTGTGCTTCGGAAGTGTAAGCATGTTGTGCTCCGTTTGTGGCACATGTGCTTTTGTAGGGGTAACTGCTCTGATGCTGTTTTTGGAAGTAAACGCCAGTTATGCTGCGTTTGAGGCACATATGATGGTAGTTGGATACTTTCGCTTTTGTAAGATACATGTTCTGACGGCTGTTCCTCGGAAGAGTACGCATGCTATGATCCGTTTGTAGTAAGCGTCTTGTTGATGTGATATGTGCTTCGACGGCTCTACTTCCGTTTTTGGCACTAGAATAAATACACACATTTCAATTATAAGCTCTGTTTGGTTTCTTGCACGTATGCTTTTAGTGGGATGTCTTCTGTCGGAGGAGTAAGCATGTTGTGCTCTGTTTTCCGCACATGCTTTTCTAGTGAGATATCTGCTCTGTCGGTTCTGCTTCGGAAGAATAAGTATACTCTGGTCCGTTTGTGACACGAGTCCTTTTGATTGGATATGTGTTCCGATGTCTCTACTTCGGAAAAGTAAGCATGTTCTGTTGCGTTTGTTGCACACATGCTATCGAGTGATATGTGCTCTGACGGCTCTGTTTCGGAAGGGGAAGTATTCTATGGTCTGTAAGCGATACTATTGTTTTTGATGCAATGTGGCTCTATTTAGAGATGGATTGAAAACAATATACATATATCGAGACTGTTTTGCTCCAGAAGAGTATTGTATGCTCTGTATGTGGCACTTTATTTTCTGGAAAATTGTGTATGTCATGTTACACATGTAACCAAAACAGCTGCTACAGGAAAGAAAAAATACACGATGCAAAAAACTTTACTGCAACAATCAAACAAAAGAAAATAAAAAAGGAAAGAAAACTAGCAATACAAATACTTCCTTAATGAGCAAAACCTACACTTCTTAATATTGAAGTATCTGAGATAAAACAGAAAGACAAGAACAATAGCATAGAAATAATAGAACTGACATAGAATCATCTGGATAATCTTTGTAAAGTCCAAAGAAAGAAGAAATTAATAGATAGTAAAAATAAAGTACCAGAAAAAAATATCTGATAATAGATCAAAATAAAAATAAAAACTGAAAATAAATGATGTGAATAAAAATGATGTGAAACTAGAAAAAAAGTAAATAAAAAGATGACCTGATAAAAGACAAAAACTAGACTTGTAACAAAAAACAAATAAATCTGAAATGACGAAAGAAATAAAAATACAAAATGAATGAACTGATTTTTTTTAATAATAAAATTAAACAAAAGTAAATAAAATTCTAAAACAATAATACATAAAAAAAATTGTAAAAAAGCAAGAAATAAATGAAGGAATAAAATAAATTAGTGAAAAAAAGGAAATAAATAAGAGAATGTTTCATTCTCCCTAAATTTATGAAAACAGTTCACCGCTAAACAAGAGCAACATAAACCGTTGAGTATAAGGAGATTTCACTTTTGCTTGCATGTCAAGTGAACTATTCCAAAATGTATTCACTACGAATGAAATCAGAACGAGTCTGTGTCTCATTCACAGTGATTACAGCTCGGAACAGTTCATTTGAAATACATTAAAAAGTGAACTCTTCCAACATTTAGCACAACTTTCGAAAAAAAAGGGGGGGGGGGTCCGATGTTGTTCCTGGAGAAAGGCGGTTGAAGGCAATTTGTGGAATTATTTTTGTCAAATGTTGCCCTTTGAATTCTGCACAAAATTTAAAATATCTTTCCAATACAGAGATTGATAAAACCTCCGAACATCCACCCCCCCCCCGGGCCATAAACTACAACTGACATATAACCCCATCGATCTTCTCATGTTAAGGAAACGATGAATCCTTTCTACTGGAACACGCATCATGCCTATTTCGATATCTAATCTATGGCAACGAACCTGATTTTCCGAAAATGAAAATGTATACATAATATGAACATGGCGTTTATTTTATATAGGCAAGTGTCGAAATATGAAAACGAAAAGAAATGGGGTAAATGTCAAGGAGACAACATCCCATATCCAGGTTAAAACGACCCAAAACAAAGCAAAGCAAAACAAAATGTAAATGCTAGAGCCGGAATTATTGAAATTAGTGTTGATACCTATTCTGGTTGTGGTCGAATATAGTGCATAAATAATTCTGTTCATACGTTTTGCTTCTGTGTCAATTTCTTGTATTTCTCAACTTTTTTGTGCGCTTGAAATGCAAGAATAGGCTTGACAGGTGTATTAGGTACAGAAAAAGTCGCTACGATATTACCTTGGAAAATTGTATTCAGGCCAGGTAAAAAGTGTAGGAATTTGCCTGTCTGCGGAATCCTCTAGTCTTATTGATACTGACGCACTTATCGTGTAAACTGTCAAAGAGGAAAAATCAACGAAAATTTCCCGATATCATGTTTACAAACCAATCTTTTACCAATTAACACACTGCTTTACGAAGTGTGTGCTTATCCCGTCCTTTATTTGATAAAGTT
>MJUU01004520.1:10211-40407 GCA_002080025.1 Modiolus philippinarum | reverse complement strand
CGTTAATGCTAAATACTCCCAAACGATAAGTCGTAGAAACCTGAAACCTTCACCATTGTTCATAAGTCATATATGGCCATCTAAAAATGTCAAGGTCAAAGGTCACCGGTCAAGGTCACCGGTGACCTTAAGCCTTGTTATCGCTTCAACTCGTAAACCGTAATAGATGGATGAAAACATATAATGGGAAAAATGTTCATTATCATGAGACGCAACTTTGTTATATTTGGTCCGAAGAGATTCGACGACTCTTTATATGAGTTATTGCCCTTTGAAAGATTTTGAGTTTCCGTTAATGCTAGATACTCCCAAACGATAAGTCGTAGAAACCTGAAACCTTCATCATTGTTCATAAGTCATATATGGCCATCTAAAAATATCAAGGTCAAAGGTCACGGTCAAGGTCACGGATGACCTTAGGCCTTGTTATCGCTTTAACTCGTAAACCGTAATAGATGGCTGAAAACATGTAATAAGAAAAATGTTCATTGTCATGAGACGCAACTTTGCTATATTTGGTCCAAAGAGAATCGACGACTCTTTATATGAGTTATTGCCCTTTGAAAGATTTTGAGTTTCCGTTAATGCATTGATACTACCGAACGATAAGTCATAAAGACCTGAAACCTTCACCATTGTTAATAAGTAATATATGGTCATCTACAAATGTCAAGGTCAAAGGTCACCGGTCAAGGTCACCGATGACCTTTTGCCTTGTTATCGCTTTAATTCATAAACTGTAAGAGATAGATGATCAAATGTATTTTAGCCAATGTTTGTCTCATTGAGGTCTACATGAGACACTGGTGTCCAAAATAATTGGACCATTCATTTTGGACCTATTGTCCAAAAACCATTTTTTGGGGTCCGATTTTAGAGTTTTTTGCCTATATTTCAAAAACTATTAAAGATACAAAGAAACTATAAGAAGATAAATTGTTCAGCTCAATATGGCCGACAAAATGGGGTCAAGGTCAAAGGTCAAGGTCCTTAGCAACAACGTTATTTGCCATAAAAGTCCTTAGCAACCATAGGCAAAAAGTTTCGTAATGTTGTAAAGAGGAAATGAATGACATTGCAAACCGGAAGTGACTTTCCTTTCCTTAGCAACAAGCTAATTTTTCGAAAAAGTCCTTAGCAACCGTTGAGCAAAAGACTAAAAAAGATCAGAACTTTTGTTTACAACACATTTTGAACTGAAATAGACAACAAAATCAAACTCAAACATATGATCATGGTGAAAACTGGTGAAAGACCTTGCAATTGTTCTCTGAACAATTGACCTTTTAATTAGAATTGAAGTTCGTTGTATTTGCTGTATTTTTACACAATGTTACCATCTCTAAATACGTGAATTTTCTTAAGGCATGTATGTAAAATTATAAAAAAACTGAGTATAAATTGGCTTTACATTAAGTCTCATACCACATCCCTTTTAATGCATTTCGTCGGTAAATTATTCCCAATATTCAGTGTTATTTTTACATCTAAAGAGCTCAATGTAATAGCAAGAACACTGATAGAATGAATTTTGCTTAAGAACATCAGGGAAAATTGCAGTCAATAACAACAAAAGACCCCGGGAAAGGATTTTAATTAAGGTTGTATCCGTATGTGGTCAATGAAGGGATATGCAGTGAATACACATGAGACAAAGACTCTACAAATACATGGTAATTAAGCAATGGAACAACGCTTTTATTGTTGTTCTACATCTTGAAGTCACAATGAAGCCTTCGTATGTTTATTACACTACAGGAAAACGGGACAGATAACTGGGAGTTTTGGGTACCAATATTCCGGTTTAACCCTACCACTAGCTTCTGCTAGTACCGATACTAAGTCTGGCTGTCTCGAGTTACTATCGTTGTTTATAATTGTCTTTTGTCTAATTTGTGGTTTTCTTGCGTAGTTCACTGGCAGCTTATAGCATGTAAATGTAATTTTAAGCCATTGTAAATGTTTCCTGTTATCCCCATTGTTTAACATTAAAAAAGCATTGAAGCATGCAGTAAACCTTAACAAAAATGCTGTAAGCACAGATAATTGACCTTCATGTTTCCTCCGATATTGTGGCATTTGAATTTATAGTCGAATTTTATTTGATTTGTAAGTTATTTCATTACAATATATCATATAGTTAATGCAAATTTGAATTTTATTCCAATCGATTTTTTTGGTAAAAGAGCGAGTGATTCTCCTTATTCCATAAAAGAAGAATCTTTAAGTCTAGAAACATTAAAAGAAGAAGAATAGAAATATATTATATCGCATGTTTATTATGTCAGTCGAAATAGAAAGTTATATTTCTCCTATAATACTTTGATATTTTAGTGTACCCTTTTAATTCCGCTGGTCTTTAATTTTTCTCGCACAGGTTAGCTGTGCTATCCAGACTCCTGTTTGAATTTTATTGTTCTATTAATTACTTTTGAAATCATTTGTTGCATTGAACCAAAAGGTAAACGCAGTCATTTTGAACAAGTTATTTTCACAACGCATGTCCTTTTGTGTGGATTGTGATTGTTTTTATACTGCAACCCTCAAATGAAGCCCCTTAATCTTGAATTGTGATTTTTGTATGTAACACAAGATTCCAGCTTTTGTCTTAGATAATCAATATCAGGAGACAGTCATTTTCAGTAACAAAATAAATAACCTATCATGTTTTCTTTCCCTTTCACAATAATAATTTCTTTGGCACATGTATCTATGAAATTACGTCTCATTGGATCATTAATAAGTTTTTTTAATAGATACCAGTCCCTTGTGGAAAAATTCTAAGATTCAGTCAGAAGTGTGATTCAAGATTCAATGTATACTATGTACTGGGATAAACATTTCTTTCCACTATCTTTTCTTTTGATTTTATCTGCACTGAAGATACATTAGTAGTCGAAATGCGGAAATGAAATTCACAGTAACTTCGGTATTTTGTTATTATTATCACTGGGCCGATGAATTTGCAGGTGGACTGTAAGTCCACGTGGGTATTCACTAACCCAGTAGCCTGTAGTACTTCATTGCTAGCCCGAAAACCGATTTCATTTGGAATCTTTCAGTATCTAAATTAAAAAAAAAATGTTTAAAACTAAGGATTATCTCCCTCTTGCATAGCTCTGATTTTCGGTTTATATTGATACCTTGCTCTCTCTCAGTTTTTCAACGTATTTCGGTTTATGCACTTCCATATGTTGTAATTTTATCTGCACTGAAGAGACATATGTTCTCGAAATGCGCATATACATAAACAATAATCACAGTAACTTCGGCATTTTCTATGGCAATTTCTGTTGAGTTCTTATCGGACAATACGTCATTGCAAGGTTAGGTTAAGCGCTCAATAAAACTGGATTAACCCGAAATATTCTGTGAAATGTCTGTACCAAGTCCAGACCATTGCAGTTGACAATTTGTCAAAATGTTTCGCAATGCTTTAGGTTTTTGTCCTTTTGATTTCGGCTCTTGACAATTGTCTTTGGTAATTTTGCCAATTCCATTGTTCTGTTATACCTTAAAAACGGTCTGTAAAATATACAACGGTCTATGTTTTGATTGTCAACCTACTTGAACAACCTTTTACTGAACATTTTCCAAACTTTTTGTCAACATTACCGCTTTTTATTCATCCATCGATGCACTATTTGGTTTTTGTTCATGTGTCCATCTACTTTCTCATATTTGTAACTGTTAAATACCTGGTACTTCAATGTCGGTATACAACGTTTTCTTGTACTTCTACAGTTTCCATGTCAACGCCGATGTGTAAGATACAGTGCTTGTACATAGCAAAGAATCCAGTCGCAACTTTATACCACATACATGAACTATTTCACTACGCAAAATTACGGCATATACAATACACCCTTCACGCACTACACCATATACTTTACACCATTCAAAAACACAATTACACTATAACAAAACTACCTTACGCCATACACATTGCATAATATTCCATATCCCAACACCATGCATTCAAGGTGTCTCGGTGGTATTATTCCACCATTTTGGTCTAATACTTGTTTAGTTAGGTTTCATACATTTAGAAATTTAGCAAAATAGTTATTTAGAATGTATATAAAGTGCCAGAGTATTCGATATGTTTGTTCCTTATTCTTTTTTTAAATGACATTAAAAAGGGTAAACCCAACCGCAGGTGCTTCACATCTGCAAATGCATTTACAGAACACAGAAATTACGCAAGGGAGGTAATTTGATAGAAGAAGAATGGCATATAGATATTACTTGAGAAATTCACATTTCACAATCAATTTCTCTAATTTCAATGGTGACCCCTATTTTTGTTTACAATACATGTATAACGATTTCAAAGTGCTATTTATAATATATTTGTTCTATTTTTTTTATATTTTCGTATCGATTTGAAAGCCGAGTCATAAAACATAAAACCTTGAAGATATTTTTATCTACTAAACAGTCGAACTCTGGAGGGATTCAATCTCCTTCTAATATAGAGTGTCATCTTAAGAGAAATCAACTCTTGCAGTTACTATAAAATGTAAAACAATAAATATATACATATGTCAAAACGTAAAAATGATTAAAAAACAAGAAAACAGAGGTTGGGATTGGCCTTCTTGTTTTTAATCATTTTTACGTTTTGACATGTGTATATATTTATTGTTTTACCTTTTATCGCAGTTCGACAGGAATTTTAACTTGTTTGTTTATTGATTCTTACACAAACTGCCTCACAGCACTCATCATTTTACTTTTGTAAAGAGCCTGTTATTGAATACTGTTTATCTTAAGTTTTTTTTTTATACAATAACAGTTACTTGAGGGCGACACAAGTATATGTTTATGTAATTTTCTTGCATTTTTGTATTTTGCGTATTGGTCTTATCTTGGAAAACTTTGAAATATGCCACTGCGTCCAAAATAATTTTATTTTTTCCGTTTGATTTTATATTGTTTTGGTTTCCTTTTTTGGGGGCGGATACGCCGTTTAACTCCTTTAAGTTGAGTACCAAATATCCAAAAATGTGATGATATTGCGTGTTTTGCTTAACGGAATAATACATGGCTACTTTTTGTTTTAAATGCTAGAACAAATATAATGTTATATTTTTATGTTTCGTAGAACGTTCCCATGGTAACAATTTGTTAAAGGGAAAAACATGAGGTATGGAGAGATAACACTGTTTTTCTCTTACTTAGTACTTACATAAATAAATAGCGCCATTGTCATATTTTTATTGAAAATTTCGAAATTGCAAATATTTTTATCATACATAAAATAAATATTCATTTTGCCATAAAAATAACCAACCGACATACAGTTATTCATAACGAGTACATTTACTCTACAGCTTATGCAATAAAGCTTTAATATATGAATGTTAGATTTCCTGCAAGAAAGATAAAGCAGACATTCAGCAATTTTCATGATTTTAACATACCTAATTTTCAATTAAGAAAAGTTTTTTCTAATATATATATATATATATATATATATATATATATATATATATATATATTATAAAACAAAGCAAAAACACCCAAAGTCCCTATTGTGCAGATACACACAATGTGCTTCATTTATACCCTTTCAGTTTGAACGATGTGAATAGCACGAGTACAATGGAGTATAAATACTGTTTATATTTCAACTCTATCCGAGTCTTTCTCAAAACAACATAGAATATAATAAAACAATAAACTATTTACAAAAAAAACTACACTACAAAACTTAATTGTTAATCAGTAAACTACATGTCGGAGACTGAAGGCGTGACCCCAATTAAAGTGATGTGAAAAATTTTTTGTTGTTGTCTGTTCTTAATTTTTATAGCAAACATTTCTATTTTTGAACTAAGGCATTTATTGATCTATAACTGGGTTTTAAACGATCAATCCAGTAGCTTTCTTTAGATCTTCTCTGGTCTACATTCCACAATCTATTTTGATCTATTGCGATGACTTGCATATTTTGCCAGTTGTGATTCTGAGTATTAAAATGGATTGCAGTGGCCTGGTAGTGATCTTTGTTTTCGATATGGTTACGGTGCAAGTTAATGCGAAGATTGAGCGCATTTCCTGTCTCACCAACGTATTGTTCTTTACAGACAGAACATGTTACCAGATAGATGACATTGGGCGATTGCATGATAATTGTCAAAAGATTTTGAAAATATCACCGGTAGCTGTACTTTGAACATTTTCAGTCGTGGAACTCTATTTACACAATTTACAACGTCTATCCCGACATGTTGTAATCTGGCCTTTCTCGGCTGATGGTAGTTTAGCCCTGACGAGGATTTCTTTCGGGTTCTTTGGTCGGCGAAAAGATACAAGTGGGGGTTCAGGGAAGAGGGCTTTCATTTTGGGTGACGTATGGAGAACAGGCATACATTCTCGGGATATTTCTGACTATAGCAAAAATTTCTATTTTTGAACTAAGGCATTTATTGATCTATAGTCCTGATATCAGGACTGGGTTTAAACGATCAATCCAGTAGCTTTCTTTAGATCTTCTCTTTAGATCTTCCTAATATATATATATATATATAATACAGATACCAATTTTCTTTTTAATTTCAGTGGTGGTGAAAATTAAGGGTTAAAATTTTTGAAAATTCCTTAAAGCTGATATGAACATGTATAGTTTAAATACTGTAAATATAAGAAAAAATTAGGCTTACGCAGGTCTACCCCTGAATTCCTCGTTTTTACGGGGCTACCCAATTCCGACGCTAAGGATTTGGTATCTTTAAAGATACAAAAACATTGAAAAGAATAAATTATAACCAAAATAGTATTTAAAAAAGGCTTAAACTGAAAAAAAATATATTTGAAACACAGGAAACAAGTAATTATTCACTTAGTTTTATAATTGTATATATTTATGAATAGAAGTTTACGACATGCTTATGGAATGAAAATGACTAGAGAATTGTTCACAAAAATGAAATTTCATTTAAAAGCAACTGTCAAATGAAAATATAAATGATAAATTAAAAAAAAAATATCAAATATTTAGGAAATCATCAAATAAAAAGCATGAAATGACAAACTTATGAAATTTTCAGCTGAATGAAAACGCGTTGTTGTGCTAGGTATACCCCACTCGTATTTAAACATTTAAGCATTAAAATGGGGAAAATGGCTAAGTCCCGCCAAACAGGAAGTTGATATAATAGGGTGACCAAAATCGCTTACGACGCATTCCCCTATGTATAAACTAAAATTCCACATTTAAAATTAGTCAGCCCAGCAGTAGCTGAGAAAAGTGCAACGAAAATTTTCACTATGTTCAATAAAGGGAAAAATGGTTAAGTCCTGCCAAACAGGAAGTTGATATCGGAGGATGACCAAAATCGCTAACATCTCATTCCTCCTATATATAAACTCAAATACCAAATTTGAAATAAATCGGCCTATTAGTAGCTGAGAAAAGTGTGACAAACTTCAGACGGACGGACGGACAAACAGGGGTATTCAAATATACTACCCACTCACGAGTGGGGGTATAAAATGTATCGGTTGATAAAAATTTTAGGGCAAATTGGCTTTTGTCATACCGGTAACAAAAAGTGATTAATTTTGCTGAATAATGGTCCAATTTGAAGGATCTCCAGGTAGCAATATCAGGACGAGAACTAGTTTTAATTTAAAAAATATAAGTTAAAGAAAAAGAAAAGAAGATGGAATTGAATTATGGAAGTTAGCATCCTTTCAATTACTATAAGTATCAATTTTCGGGCATTTGTTAGGTGCATTTGCACCAAATTTGAGGTTTAATTTGCATTTTCATAATATCCTTAGTTTTACTCAATCTGAAAACTTTTTAATCGTGGAAGTATGTTCTCAATATCTCCGGTGGCATAAATCAGTGCCATAATCTATTTCTTGAAGATTTTAGTATTGCTCATACGATGTATGTTTCATCTGACTTATACATCGTAAATATAAAGTATGAGTTCATAGAGTTTGGTGTCTCGTGTATGGTTTATGTTATAACACAATACACCCTGAACCATTAAACCTAATGCAATAATCTGCAACGCCATGAAACGTTTTCGTCTAACTGTACCAGGACAACTAAATATTCCCGTCAAAGCTTCCAAAAGCCGATGAGTTACACAACAGAAAAAAAGTTATTTCAAGAAAACGAATCAGAGTTCAACAATGCGTCGCTATGAAATAATTGAAAACAAAGCATGGAAATTGCATATATTGTATTAGATATTTTAGCATAAAGCAACTTATTACTAAGGGCATTTCTCTCCCTCGTGTTCACGTAAGTGTTGTATAAAAATGTCAAAAATTGACCAAAAAAATGAGACAAACTGGGACGTTACTTGCATTCTTTACGTACATAATGACGTAGTAGGGAATATTGACAGAATATAATTTTCACGATTATGTTAAATCAGCTTTGGGATCCAATGACCTTAAGATTTTACAGGTAGTTGCCGTTCACTGATACTGCCGTTGCTACTGAATTCCATGATGATTTTTTACCAAACCATTCGTGAAGAATCGAGTCGTGATTTTTATTCCGCAGTGCGACATTGTTTTACCAGCAGACTAAGCTCCTTGAGCTTGCCGGCAGTTTAGCAGTGTTTTGTCTTATTCTTCTTTCCTTCTCAAGAGTGTGGTCTTGGAGGTAGTCGTGCCATATATTATGTTTTCGTATTATGTTTATCATAGTATGTGGAAACGGAATGCAGATAGGGCGGTTTGGGTACCCTTAAACAGGTAGAGATGTATGCTCTTAATTTTTCTCAGATATTGTGTACTTGTACATGAGATAATATCTCATGTGTACACTTTGTTCAATTACTATTATCTGAATTAATGCAAATTCTAAAACTTAAAGGATTAATTCCCTCCATCGTAGTTTTGTCCTTGGCAATATTTGATATGACTTATTATTCGGATTTCGTTTGGTTTTATGCATTTTAAACATTTTTTGAAATATGGATTTCCTTTGTTTGGGTTCTAGTGCTGCTGATGAGGAATTAATTTCCGAAATGGCCATACAGCGCATTAAAATTATTGCAGTTGGAGTAAACATATGTGTTATGGTCTCATGTTCATTTATTTCTTATCCTTTCGTAAAATATTTTACCCTTCCGCCACCTTTTGCCAGTGCCGGTACTAAGTCCTTAATAAAATCAATAAACATGTAAATTTTCTTACATAATGAGTAATAACCCTATAAAATACACTAACAGTGTAACAAAGGAATTATCCTAAAGATTGTTGGCAACCATTTATCATAGCCTATATTTTTTTCTGCATAACTTTTACAAGTTTAAGTTAACATTTAACGTAGTATTTTGTTACTTTTTTATATTACAGTTACCGAGATACAGACCACAACCACCACTAAACAAAGTACTACTACAGCAACACCGACATCAGGCAGTGGCAGTCAAAAAGATGATAAAAAAGGTATCATGTTCGAGAATTGGAAACTTGCAATATCTAAATTTAAGACTCCATCGTGTAAACTCTGTCCTATGCTGATTTTTGCCATTCATTTGGATCTTGTTGTTTATTTGGTTATGTTTTATTCATAATTTTTATTCAAATGTTTTATAGTGATCAGAACTGAAAAGACATGAGTTGCGAAATAGAGACACCCAGAAAGTAATTTACAGGAACTTTCATTGATATTTTGTTATTATTTAAAAATGTATTTAATGTTTGTTTTCTTCAACCATGGTTGTCAAAATTAAGCCACTATTCGTGATCCTTATGATTACAAAACGAAACTATAAGAATTGATTTGATGGTAGTATACTGTTACCGTAACTTAATCGCGTGTAAAGTCGAAATTGGTCCGAGTTTTGTAGTAAACAATATACATACCAAGTTACAAGAAAGTTTGTGGTCTCTAATACAAGTTTTCAGTCGAAATCTCTGAAATCAATATACTACAGAGTTTAAGGTACAAAATGCCATAGCTTTGAACCAAAATGGAAATTGGCACGTGCTTTATGACTGTATGTTATTTGGTTCACAATGCAAGTTATCTGTCAAAAACCATCTGGGGACGAACGGACGTCTAGACAGACAGACAAACAAAAGACGGACGGACCAACACACTACTGATGGTATAACATTTTACTTCGCCACTACATGCGGTGGTGTTTAAAAAAGGGAGATTTCTTAAAAATAGATATAAGATGCATAAGTTCGCGACTTTGATCTTATTCTGAAGTGAAAATTGTCATTGGTGGAGTATCAAACCATAGTGAGTTAAATTATTAATAGCTTAGCCGATATTCGGCTATATCTAACTGTGTGATTTCTTCTGTAACATTCATCTTTCATTATTTATAACTATGTGATTTTTTTTAAATTTCATATCCACATATTTTAATACCAAACTACTGTAAATTCATTTTTTTTCATATGGCTATATCGACAACTTGTGACATTTCATGGTATAAAAATGTAGATGAATTTTTAATATTTGGAAGACCTTAAACTCAAAGATGTTTAAAACTGATAAAGAGCTAATAAAAGATATTAACTAAATTGCAATTAAATATATATCGCTGTATTTGTTTATTTTTGCTATATCTCTTGATTATTTTCTGTTTGCAATTTTGTCCTTATCGTAAGTATAAACATTCAAAATTGAATCGAAATTAAATATATATGTAAGACTTCGAATTACTTAGTAGCTGTTGTATTAATGAGTGAAACACTTTTGATAAAAAAAAATCCACATCATGCTCTAGTTATCAACCATATCATATATTATTTAGGTAGCCGCACTGTTGATATTTTTAGTAGACTGACCATGACAATCGCAATCGAATAACGATAGATCAAAAGATGAATGAAATACAAATCTCAAAGTCAAGGAACATGACGTACACTAACACGAAATTAAGAAAAACAACGACATCAAGAGGCCAAAAAATTATGAAATATTTGATCAATGATATGTTTCATGGTTTACATCTTCTATTCTTATGTAAAGCCAGTATTTTTTAATTAGAAACTCCAATTTTAAACCGTGGAAGTTTTTTCTTCCATATTCTTCTCCTTGGATTTATTTCCTAATAGAATATTGACTGACTTTTAAAAAATGAAAAAAAATCACTTTATAAAGTAACGGCTCGCTATGCAGTTAACATAAGATATCCGAAATATAAATTTTACAAAAATACTTTATACTTAATTTACTAGCGGAGCAGGACATGCTTACCTAGCCGGAGCACCTGATGTCACTCCCGGTTTTTATAGGAGTTCACACTGTCAATACTTTGTTTTTCGTGTTGTCTTGTAAATCATACTGTAAAATTTTAGTTTTGTCTTCGTCAATGCTTGTTTGTGCAACCGATTTGTCCTTGTGATTGTTTTCATACTACAAAGATTTACAAAGCTTTTCAAAATTTCAACATGGTGGTGTTTGAGGGTTAGAGAAGTAACATGTATCATGGATTTCATTGATTTTTGTCTTAGGGTTAGAAAATGACATAAACCAATCCGCTACCAAACAGACCTTTCAAAACACCATTTGCCTCACTGATAGTGTGACGGGTGTCGCTAGCGGGGCAGGACATGCTCACCCTTCCGGAGCACCTGATGTCACTCCCGGTTTTCATGGGAGTTCACACTATGAGTGCCTTAGTTCTTAATGTTTTCTCACTTTTGAGACAGAGCAGTTCCTATTTTAGCGGTGTAAGATTTCCTTGTCTTACACTAGTGTAAGACAAAAAAAATCACGTGCAGTTTACCGGCAAATATTGTGTTTGCACATTAGGGTCTTTAATCTACATCTGTCCTCATAAGTGATCATTAGTTGATTTAATCTAAGTAATATACAATTGTTAAATCATTTGAAGTAAAATGTTACAGGAAATACGAGTAAAATCGTCTTTTAAAATATAGCGCGCTCGGGTATACATTCCTGATTTTATGACGTTACAAAAAGGGACATAACTCCTTGAGTAAACAGACGAAAAGGGGGCGATGTTTTTGTGTGGAATGTTGTATATTTCGGGTAAATACAGTGAGAAATAAAATCAAACACCAGTGGAAGTGCGAGACAGGAGAATCTCAGACACCCTCGGGTAAGATTTCAATCATCTCGGACTCAGCAAGCTTCGTCCAAGATTGGAAATCTTACCCTTGGGTGTCTGAGACTCTCCTGTCTCGCACTTCCCCTGTTGTAAGATTCTTAATATCTTTTTATTTCCGTGCATTGTAGCTGTCTCAGGTCTTTGTTTTGTCTTTGTTTTTATCTGTTACCGTTTTTGCCATGTCTTTGGACTTCGATTTTTGTAGTCATCGCCTCCCTTGTTCCTTCGGTATTCTACTGCCGTTGTTTCCTTTACCCATAGGTTAAATGGTATAAAACTTCAGTATTCGAAAAGGTCAAAAACTACTTTCTTTTGTGGATTATTCCATATTATGTTTTCTTAAAAAGGGTACATTTATTACATATTTTTCTTAATTCTAGGAAAATATTTAAGAAAGAAACCAAACTAAATTATGCTTTGCCGAAAAAAGAGACGTCTTCGTGTTAAGAGGTTGTCAAATAGCTATCAATTTGTTGTTCTCTTTCTGATATGTATTCAAGTCAATGTCATACATGTACTTTATAAGCAAAAACATATTAAAATCCCAAAAAGTTCAACAAAAGTATATTTTTAAAATTACTGGCTCTAGGTACATAAGGGATAAAAAAAATAACACACAAAACGTTTTAACCAAGAACTACTTAAACATACTGAATATTTATAAGATTTTATTGTTATCTCTTTCAGACATAATTATAGTGGGAATAGCCGTTGGCGCAGCAGTGCTCGTCATAATTTTAGTCGCAATCGCTTGCGTTGCATATCAGAGAAAAAGGTTGGTTTAACGCTCTCATTGTTTCAATATTTTCCCCCCTGAATACCCGAACGGCCATGCGTTCCGTTTCTACATTTAGAATAAAATACAAACTCATTATATAGCATGTTTAAAGTACATCTATCACTTGGAATAACAACAAATGCAGCCATTTTTATCTTTGTACTCATTCTTTCAGTCGCAACAAGATATACATGTAATTCTGAATGATGTCGACAAGTATTGCGTTTTACTTTTTAGTTTTCAAATGTGGTCGTATTTCTGAATTGGGTCTATAAGGTAGATAACTCCTCTTTTATATAAAAATTACTTGTTGTGATTGGTATGAATAAAAAACAAGATTTATAATATTATTCATAAATAGAAATAAAATATTCACCTTATCATGAAAATACACTCTATTAATAAAACACTTCATAATGCCTGCATTGAAGGTTCCAGGATTTGAAAGGAATATTAGAATAAATGAAAGTCGGATATTTGGGAAGGGATGTCATTCTTTCTACTTGATTTTCAGAATCATGTAAAATTATGCTTTCTTATGCAGTTTTCCTAACATTGTGAGAAAATTGCAGGGTGATTTTTTTTTCTAAAATTTTGACATATTAGTCATATGTGTGGAGGATCTTTAATTTCTCAGTTTTTGGTGAAAATTGAATTATAGGATTTTCATGTAGAACAAATTCAACAAAGCTCAACTTTAAGTATTAATTCTGACTTGTAATTTCTTTTGTACTGCAAATCAACACTTAATGAGTGCTTATGATGTTTATTATCTTGTATTTATGTCTACAAGTTTCTAAGAAGCAGTTTAGCAATTTATGGTCAATTTATGCTGTTTCTTACTATTATACAGTACAGTAGTATACGCCTAATAATGATTTCTTAACAGAACTTAAGGTAGTACGGGAGATTAAAACTGCGCACCATTCTTGCGCATCTGACAGAAAATGGAATTCAATATGGGAATGTTGGCGAAGTGATTTTCGATGTCTTATGACAGTTAAATTTGATCAAATGTGCTACTTTTATTCGATTATCTTTCAGAATATCAATCATTTTCAGCAAACTCGTGTTCTATAAAGGGGAGATAATTTGTATAGAAATAACAGGAAAAAATAATTTTTTTGCCATTTATTCAAAAAATAGTTCAATGACCCCAATTTTTTTTCCATGCAAATCGAAGGAAAGTATATTATCTAGTTATTTACCACATTTAAAAAAAAATCTGTCTGATGTAACTAAAATAAATCAAAATTTTGTTAAATGTCACTAATTTTCCCTATTATTTTAACCAAAAATTGCTAAATTTTAAATGACAGATTTCATTCTAATATTGCTGGTGACCCCCAATTTTTATTTCATTCCTAGTTTGCCCTTATTACAAAGTGTAAGTCATGAAAATGTCAGAAAATTCTATCTGAGAAATTTTTAGACCCCCCGTACCACTTTAAGACTCCTATAACAGGGGTGTTAACTTTTTACGAGCTGCATATCAAAAATCTTACGGTGAAATTTTTCAAATTTTTTTCTTGAAGTATATTAGCAAATAATTGTTTCGTACTACGGATTTAAAGAAAAATTAAATATGAGGAATATTTTGGGTTACACCGGGTCTAGTACCTTCAATAGATATAAACTACAGCTACATTGTATATGGCTCAAAGAAAAAATCACCGTTTTCCGCTTATCACGTTTTCCTACAATATTCATGTATCACTCGGCTGAAGTTTAACATTTATTTACTTCACAGGGCAATCAATACAAACAAGTTACCAGAAGAAAAGAGTGAGAAAACAATTCGAAGTGTTGACGGCAATGACTCTGTTCATTTAGAGCATAGAACTGGTGTTCGACGTACAGGCAAAGAACCACAGAACCACAATAACATGGCATACAATCCAGATGATAACGAAAAGACGAGAGAAAGTATGAATAAGGAAAATGACAGGTATGTTCTACTTGCGTTTTTCAAGGATCACTTATTATGTTTTATTATATACCATGCGTCCAAAAAGCCATTTGAAAGTTGAATATTTTCATGTTAAGTTGTTCAATCTGAAGTAGCTGTTGTTTTTTTAAAAGTAAAGCCTGAGTCAGTAATTAATGATAAATGTGTATTGAAATGAAGATACTCCCTTGATTTACGAATTTCCAAAATTATTTATACAATTCAAAATTTGTTTTTCCTTCCAAGTTCTTAAATTTTTGAGATACTTTTCATTTATTTTTAATTCTCTTGCCAATTTATTTATATATTAAAAATTTTGCATAGGACTCTCCCAAAAGTAGATTGATTTTGTATGATAGTATTTTATATGGCTTTGTAGGGCATGAACACGCTGCGTTTGTAAGAATTTAAAATCTTCAAATACAGGCTTCAAATAACATCGACTTTTAACACAAGTTCTTTGATTATTGCATTGGTTGGTCTGGAAAAAACACACTAAAATATTTAGTCAAATAAATTGGCTCATATATTTAACCAAATACTTTTACAGATGTATTTTAAGCAATGGTTATTAATTTTTATATGCATTGGTGATAGATTCATAAAGCTATATGGAATAAATAAAATAAATCGTGATATAACGGGACATTAATGACCGATATTTTAGAAAAGAAAACTAAGGCATGATGAACAGCTTTGAAATACAGTGTAATTCTTCTGTTAAAGTCTATTTTACTTGTCTTATAACAAGTAGAATTAGTAATAACTAACTTTCAGCACTACCTTAGATTTTCTACTAAATCATTTTTTCTACATACTCCTTTATTCCAAAGCAAACTCCATGCAGTGTACAAAACTACAGAGAAACCAATTCTTAAGTAAAAGATTCAGGTAAAAACAGAGAGAGAGAGAGAGAGAGAGAGAGAGAGAGAGAGAAAGAGAGAGACAGAGTGGGTCGAAAAATCTATGCATACGCATAGATTTTTCGACCCCCCCCCTCTCTCTCTCTCTCTCTCTCTCATGCATGTGTAACAACTTCGATTTGGGGTATTCTCTTAATCTCTGGAAAAATAAGGCATCGAAGTTGTCCCTCACAAATATTTTACATATAACATTTTTACACTGTTTTACTTAGCAAAAATTTTTAACGAAAATTATATTTGTTTTTTCTAGTCTAGGTCCAGAACTGAAATATGAATACGCATCTGTGGATGAAGCAACCAAATTGAAAAATCGAACTATTGACAGAACCCGAGTAGAAAATAAACAGCGGTCAAATCAGGATGAAATTGAAGATCCTTATGTTGAATCAAAAGAAAACACTTACGCCCACCTTAACCAGAAACAGAAACACAAAAGCGATGTAAATACAGACCTGTATGCCAAAACTGGCAGTGTTACAGATCGATTGTAACATTGTGCTTGAACATTAAAAATTATTGCGCTTTGAACTGAGAATGAACAAGTTCTTTAAAATGTAAATGACAATTAGTTAGACTTGAACTTAATATCTCTGTGTTCTCATTATATTATACTTAGGGCTTGAGAAACCTTACCAAAGCAACATTATTAAACGGAAAGCTTCACATAAATGCATGCTATAACAATATAGCTACAAAAAACCAGTAGATCTGCAACTTCGAGCAATATCAAAAGTCGTCCAAGACAACTAATTCCATCTCCTTTGCAGCCTTGAAATCTACCTAAAAATAAATTTTCCTTGAAATCGGACAAGATTGAAATGTTTACGCATTTTCTCTTCTATTTTGGAAATTTTGCTTCGCATTAATTTTATCCTCTCATCTCATTAAATATTATACAAAATATGAACAAATTATGTAAAGCAGTTCCTGCGGTGTTGAATCCTAAATTCAGATTTAGATCATATTTGGTATTTGTTTTCTATCAGTTTTGACCATCTTTGAGTTTATGGTCTTCCAAACGTGTAGTTTTTATCTGCACTGAAGAGACATAAGTGCGCATATGCAGGAGAAAAAATCACAGTAACTTCGGTGTTTAGTTATTTGTTTACATAAATTTGTGACCATCTTTGAAATGGTGGCCATTTTTTATTTTCTCTTAATAAAATTCATTATGTTAAACCAATTTCATATCAAGTTTCATTTGATTACGTCCAGGAATTTCAACATAATCGATCAGACAAAAATATTTGCAGGAATAAAAATAATAATAAGGAGAAACCTAGAATTTCAAATACAAATGAAATGCATGAACACAATATTGTGCTACATCAAGTATTCGGTCCCAAGTCCGGCTACCCCGAGTTCCTATCGTTGCCTTCAATTGTCTTATGCCTTTTTATTGTTTTTATTTTATTTTTTTTTTGTGTGTAGTTTCCTGGTAGATTGAGGCGCGTGATTGTTATTTTCGGCGATTGCAGGTGTTTCCTGTTATCTTTTCAACATTAATCAACTTATCAGAATACATAATGATAAAGATAATATTCAAAATCAAGATAATAGTATTTTGATATTGACTGATTGCAAGTATAACATAAACATTATTTTAAAGGTTGTATCATTTTGCAATGTAAATAATCGTAATGACTGAATTAATATGGACATATGGATACGTACATACATCTTGGCTGTTCATTATTGATTCCAATTGACATACTTTAAAACATTATAACAGCATAATAAATTTATACGTCTTTCAGTAATTAAGAATTGCTGGTATTCAACCCGGTCTATTATACTAAACAAAAGATTATGATGGGCTTGCATGGACATAAAATATATTCGAATAATGAGAAGCCATGGGCTTCAGCTCCTCATCTAAACCGCAAATAAAGTGTGTATTTTTTCGTCTGTCCAGGACTTTCTGGACAAGTTCTTTTCAATAAAGTGCACCAGAACACTGTGCGAGAACACCCGGAACACTGTGCCGTGTGCATCATCTTTTAGGTAGTGCAGAGAGAATCCAATATGGCGTCGTTTGTTCAGATCCTTTGAGATTACA
Organism: Modiolus philippinarum; assembly: GCA_002080025.1. Taxonomy (NCBI): domain Eukaryota; kingdom Metazoa; phylum Mollusca; class Bivalvia; order Mytilida; family Modiolidae; genus Modiolus; species Modiolus philippinarum. Next base: position 22,625 of record MJUU01004520.1, on the reverse strand, counting down.
TTTTTGTTTTGTGAACCAGAACATGATTGATGTCCATTGAATTAAAATAAAATTTGGAAAGAAAAGGAGGACTAAATAGTCACATTTTAAAAACTTATTTCAACATCGACAACATTCTTAAATGGTCAAAAATCTTTTTTGACTCATATATTTAATTTTTGCATCGGAAATAAAATTTTTGATATATCTCCATTAACTAAACTAAAAAGGTAAGAGAATATACAAACATCGGCAAAAATTTCATTTAACTTTTAAAATCGTTGCTTTCTTTAAATTTCTAAAATTTGATCAAATGCCTTGATATTTGTAGGAGGCAGTTAAAAAGGGGTCATTTTTAAAATATTCATGCTTATTTTCAGGCTTTCTTTAAATTTCTAAAATTTGATCAAATGCCTTAAAATTTGTAGGAGGCAGTTAAAAGAGGTCATTTTTAAAATATTCAGGCTTTTTTATTTTCCTTGGCATGGAATAATTACAAACACTCTAAGGATTATTTATTTTCACAGAATCTAATAAAAAATTTTGGTGATCACGAATCAGTTTAACAACAACTTTTAAATTATGAAACTGTCCACCACAATTGTTATGCTGACTGCTCTTTTTTCACTTTATTGACCAGGGGCAGAGAGGACGTTCCAGACATGTTCTGGATGGACGAACAAAATACACCCAAAGGCTTCAGCTTCTAATCTTAACCACAAATTTGCTAAGTTATCATTTTTCATAAAATATATGTTGTGCAATGGCCACAAATAAACTATAGAACAAAATAAAAATTGTATAGTTGGTCATGATTAAAAAAACACAAAAATATACAAATTTAAAAAGCATCTGAAATGACCAAAACTAGAATTATCCTTCTATCTACTCTTTGTCATTTTTACATGTTTTTTTTTAATTTATCAAGTTTTATTTTATCAAGTGGCAGTTTAAGATTTGAAATATGTGCAACACTGTGTATTTGATGTCAATATTGAAATGAAGCAGGAACTCTCTATTTAAATATTTGCTGCATGTTTGCTTCTTACATGGTATATGTATATACATGTAGTAAATATTCATATCAAACATTTGTCAAGATATCACATTTTTTATTTTAACCAATTTATAGAATTCCCATCCCCTCATTTGAGGTGAATCATGATGAGTAGAAATTGTTCAGTGTTCAATCTTGACCAGTAGCCGTGTCATCGAAAGTATCCTAAAATTTTTTCTAAGACATATCTTAAGACGAAAATTAGGATCATCTTAGGACTGTCTTATGATATATATTAGGGTGCACATCGAGGTGGTCCTAGATGATCTTAGTTAAGATGTCCTAACTTTTGTCTTATTGTTGTTTTTATCATTGATTAAATTGGAAAAACAAATTTTACAAATGTTGACTTTAAGATGAAGAACAACAATAAAAGCGTTGTTCCATTGCATGGTTTTACCATGTATTTGTATAGATTTTGTCTCATTTGCATTTACTCCATATCTCTTCATGGTTAATTTTAGTGGCATTCTAATAGCATGAACGGACATATATGTATTCCAAAAATATTTTAGAAAACTAATGAAGTCCTTTGTGATTATCTAACAATTAGTTGAATTGGTTTAAACAAAACGTAGCTGCATTTGACTGATATATAAAAATGAAAATTATGAAAAATATAAGCGTTTTTGTTTTGGTTTTAATCACGTAAATCAAATAGTTTTCATTAAAATCGATATTCTTATAAAAAGAAATCAACAGGTGAGATGATTTTAAACTGTCAATATTCAATATTATAATGAAAAATGACGAAAGCACATCTCGTGTATTATTGTTACATGATTGTATATTGTGAATAAAAATCATTGAATGTATCACATTTGAACCCTAAAATGCAAAAATAGGTATATTTCATTGGTAAGAACCAATTAAATACATTTTCAGGTAGAAGAACATATTATTTGGCCAATTTAATAAGATAAGTCGGACTTAAGACACCTACATATCAGTCCTACAGTTAGGAATTTTTTTTGGATGTATCCTAACTTCGGTATTTTTTGTAATTCGATCCATTGGGCCGATGCCACTGCTGGTGGACCAGAGGTCCCCGAGGGTATTCGCCATCTCAATAGTCAGACTCGACTGACATAAACATTTTACCTTGGGTGTTATTTAAATTTACTGTTTTTGTCAAAATTCTAACCACTTAAAAATACTAAGGCTTCTTTCCGTGTATGGCGCTCGGTAGATGTCCTTGGTACTGGATTGGCTTCCTATTTCGATATTTTTGGAAATGAGTACTTCTTTTTGGGCTCCTTTTGGATTATGGCTTATACCGGTGCTAGGGAACAACAATAAAAGCGTTGTTCCTTTGCTTGTTTTTTACTATGTATTTGTAGAGACTTTGTCTCATGTGCATTTATTCCATATCAATTTATTCACCATTTTCAATATTATTTGGTTTTAATGCTGCTGATGAGAGATTACTCCTTGAAACACGTGTACAGCATAACGAAATTTACAGTTTTTATGCAACTTTGGTATTTCTATTTAGGATATGTTCGATGAACCCACTGAGGACTAAGATTTGTCATAAAATGGGCTAAGGACATGTTTTAGTCCTAAGACACCTTCGATGACATGGGCCCAGGACTTGTGAGTTGTAAGATTTACCTTTTCTTAGGTTGCAATGTATTTTTAAAGGCTACTATATGTTGCAAGACGAATTTACAATGAGTTAAACAACTTTTACATTGGAACACAACATTGTTCTACATCAAGTATCCGGTCCCAAGTCCGGCTATTCCGAGTTCAAAATGGTGTGATATGCATTCATCCGAGAAAAATAACTTTGGAAATTTAGACCACTTTCCGTGTCGTCCTCGAAGCCACTTCATGTAAATCATAAGGCTATTTGATTGTTAGAAATCATTAAGTATTTCCTAGGAAATTAAAATATCAGTTTTACGTAGCACTGATTCTCTCCTTTGCAAGTTATCTTTTCTACTGTTAGTCCGCGAGGGTATACACCAACCCAGTAGCCAGTACCTCGGTACTGGTCCGAAAAAATTATTTTATTTTGAAACTTGCAATATCAGAATTTGAGGAAATTTTTGTTCAAAACTAAGGAGTATCTCCCTCTTTTAAAATTCTGTCCTAAACTGATATTGTTTTTTCTCATTATATTATTCTATTAGTTTGTTCTCCGTCAGTTTGGACACATATTTCGGTTTATTGATATCCAAATGGTTTGATCTTATCTGCACTGTAGAGACACTAGTAGTCAAAATTACCGTATGTAGAACTTAAATTTACAGTAAAATCGATATTTTGTTATTTCTACTTTGTATTATTTTTACAACCCCTCAAATAATATAGGGTTATTGCATGAATATTGGGGAATATTGTCCCGAGTAGAATTCTTTATTGCACGTACTTGCGAGTACAATATTACGAAGGATAATTTCCTCAACTTCCATGCAATAACCCTTTTATTGTATAGCAAAGCTGAAATTTCTGTAAATAAAGTAATTTTGTTGTCAATGACTTCATGAATTTTAAGTCATACTTGCACTAGTGCAATATTGGAATTTATTGCACGCTTGCTTTGGGTTGCTTTCTTAGGGAAATATTATGTTGCAATACAATACTAAAATTACTGACTTATTATTTTTTGATTATCAAGTACAAAATATTTAAACTGATGTTGAAACTTTTTTTCATATATTCAGCAAGACATATATATTAAATAGAGATTATTCTATGGCATTTTTCATATCATATCCTTAATCATCCTGAGACATCCATATTAGCCCGAGGGCCTTAGGCCAGAGAGCTAATATGGGTCGAGGGATGATATGACAAATACCAAATCATAAACTATTTATCATATATTTCAACAATTATCCAGTTTTGATCTTCATTATTTTATAGAAAAATTAAATGTGGATAACAAAAATGATTAATCTTCAAAATATGTCGCATTCAACAATTTGTTTCAAAAAGAGCACGTTTATTTCATTTGGGGCATTATTATGTTAAACAAACTCAAAATGAACCACTTGCTATTTACTAAAAATGAAAAAAAAAACAATAAAATGTTCACTCATGAGTATACCAAGGAGAAAAAAAAACGGCTGTAGCCGAGTCTCCTTTTTCTTTCATGTGTTTCTCATTTGAACAGATAGTCCCTTTGTTTGGTGTTTCTCATGCAACAGACAATGTATGTTTAAATGGCAAAGAAAATAAATTTAAATATATCTCATCATTTAATATAAGCTTATTTGTACTGAAAATTGATAATTTTTACACAAGATCAAACAAATGCGAATACTGGTTTCATCATAGTCAATACACATTTACTCTATATTTATTGAAAGCGTTTATACTGGGTAAAGCTGAAAATTGATTCTAGGTGAACTCCTTTCTTAATCTTTGCTAACACTTGTATTTTTCTTCACAAAACGACAAAAGTATGTTCATAACAACTGGAACAACTAAGTGTACATACTAGTAAAAAACTTATGACTGGTGAGCACTAGAATCCGCAAAAATGATGCTTGTTTCCAATAAATGATTTTTTACTCGAGTCAGTGAAATTATACCGAATCTTGTAAATCTTTCTTCATTCCATGGATTGGAAAATCGTCAGTCGCCATTTTGAAAAATCCAATTTTACCCAATGCAATTTGGATTTAATATTACATTTTGTACACGCCCGTGTAATACGGATTTCATAATACATCCCCTGACGATATTCATGACTGGCTTAATTCTTTCATTATGACACATGCAAAGAGACACATAAAACGAGTAACTATATGATAAAAGTTGCTTATGTTAGGGATAAGATGGTGACATATTAGTTTTGATAAGAAAATTAGTGTAGTATCTAGTGTTGTTTAATGTTTAATTCATAAATAAGGACTGTTTTTATTTTCTAATGCGTATAAAAAATCTGTGTATTTTATTTGTATAGTTTTTGGATATTATGTAATATAATCAGTGCAGAAACATCTTTCTTTTAAATTTTCACATATCAAATTACATTACAAATGTCAATTCTTAGCCGTTTGAATCAAGATAGACTGCAGATAGCCTGCAAAACTGAAACCATATATATTTTATTGTTTACTTTCCTTCTTAATTGGTTAGAAACGTTTGTTACATGGTTGGTGCAGTATATTGCATTTCCGACAGGGTGAAACATATCGGGTTTATATTATTCTCATATTTAGTGTTTTTGTTATGATGGATTACGTGTTTAATGAAGGAAATTTTATGTATGTTAAGTTTTGTGTTTAAACGCTACTATCCTAAATACATTGTTGTTTGTTTATTGTCTGCCAAATGTTTTGCTTTTATCTTAACTGAAGCTGTCGAAATAGCCATATGCAGAATCTAACTTTTCTTCAGTATTCTCGGTATTCGTTATTTTGTATTCCGATTAATTAATTTTCTTTGTGACTTTATAGTCTTTGAACGGTTTCAGTTATATATAAGTCATATATAGGTGAATACCTTTGATTTGACATTTAAATATCTTAATATTATAAGTGTTTACTTCCTTATTTTTATGACTTCCTGGTATGACTTCGCTATTCATTAATTCATTCCAACTACAATGTTCCAAACATTAATTTTAACATTAATTATCATTATGTAGATGCGTCTCTCAGTGTAAAAACGCGAATTTACAATAGGTAGTATTCGCCTTTACCCTTCGCATAAATCATAACCAAACTGTGGAATTATGGGCATAGAATGCAATGTAATGTATATGAAATGGGTGAAGATGGGTTTTATATCCTCAGTTTAAAAACTAAGTAGGCAATTCATCATTTTATCGTTCCATGATAGGTATATCATATTTCTATTTTAATAACATATGCCATTAAAACATTTTTTTTTCTTTTTTACGGGTCCGTTGATAGTTTGCATAATTCAAACTTGGTTCAAACGCTATGTTTTGGTTTGATAATGATTAAGGAGGTAATGTATGCTTTTGTTTAAGTAGTAACATGTACTTTAGCAATCGAAGTTAATCTGTAGTTATAGGAAAAGGACATACTCAAGCTTGCATGTAACAACGCACTTGAACTAAAACTGATCCTGATGGAGCCAGAGAAAAACAACACACGGCTTAATAGGCGTCCACTGTGTGATTGAAATGCTCCTTAAAATAGCTTTATTTGATGAGTTAATAATTATTTGCTGACACAACTAACTTTTCCATTCCTATTGTTGTATTTATCTTTTGTTATGAAATCTGGAATATTTAATCCAGGTAATCGTTGCATACTGATATTCAAGTACCATAATCAAGAAAAAGATACAACTCAGACAAGTAGATATGTATAGTTTCTACAACGAGAACTTAGTTGCACATCGAGTTAAATAAATTTTGCAAATTGTTGAATACGAGGCTAGCAAAGCTTTACTCTTCTTTATTTCATATAAAATGAAGTTATGTATGAAAAATATTCATCTGTAATTTGTTTGTCATTTAGTCACTGATGTTTTCATCGGAATTTGTTTCAGTGGGAGCATGTTGGTTTTATTTTTGATATCACTATCTCAATTTACAGTAACTTTGGTATTTGATAAAATGTTCACTTATGAGTATAGAATAGAACAAAAAATGGCTTTTGACACCCATTTTTTTTCTTTCCTGTGTGTTTTACATTTCAACAGATTAAAGTTCCCTCTTGTTTGGTGTTCATTAATCGGACAGGTTAACTTCAAACGGAAAAGAAAGTTAAAGGGAATGTATCTCGTGCTATTAAATGTAAGCACTTTTGTACTAAAAGTTTTAAATAAATTGCTTTGAAATATTTATACACAAGATCGTGCAACCGAGATCATTAAGATTAGGCAGGTGTACACTGTATCTTATACAAAATTGATTCAAGGTGAACATCGTGCTTAATCTTTGCGAACACTGGTAATTTTCTTCACAAAACGACAAAGTATTTTCAAAACAACGCGGGTCATTAACTGGTATTTTTGGCGAACTGTACTGTTGAATCATATTCTGTTTAAAAGCCATTTTCATCATGAGAAGGTGTAAATATTTGACAAAATATATTGTTATTGTTCACTCACAAGAGAAATTTATCACATCAAAGTGACAATTACAATCATATTTCGGATCATGCATTATCAAATGTTTTGGTTTGATAGGCACTAAATTCAAAATAATATCGATATTTTGTTATTTGTATAGAATTGTTATGAAAAAAAGAGGAATAAATATAAATTAACACGATATGAAACCATTTTGTGAAAGATAACAAACAGCTTATTCTACAATGCTTTATTTCTTTACACGAGGCCTCTAATAAGTGATAATATTAATGCTCTCCAGTACATGAAAAACCAAATACCGAAGATACTGTGATGTTACTATAATGTATTTTGATATCCTCAATATCTGATGTCATAAACTGTAGCAAAACTGTAACTATACAAAATCGCTTAATTAAAAAGTCATATGTAGACACAAATTTTACGAAGACTGTCTATGTAAAACATAATCATAAAACTTATTAAATCAAAAATATCTATATAACCAAACTTTACTTCCTCATTATGAATGCACTAAAATATGATCGTCTATCTTTTTGAAGTCATTGAACCTGACAAGAAGAGTCCGATCAACAATATACAAATAATGGCTTTGCTAAACGTGATTGATAAACCCGAAAAAATGAAATATTCAACGAGCCGTAGTCGAGGTAAATATATATTTTTGAGGGCTAATAAATCAGGATGGCGACTTATAACAAAGTCAGTAATTGATTAATTTCAGGGGTCAACTTGTTCTTACAAAAGATTAATGTAACAAAGGAAATAACAGGAAATCTAAACATCTTTAGTACCACAAATTAATACTTGAAATTTGTAAAATTGTCAAAGTTAAGAAAATATATATCTTATGCTCACAACAACAAAATAAAAACAAGCGGAATTCAAGTACTAGCGTTTTTTTTTTTTTTTTTTTTTTTTTTTTTTTTTTTTTTTTTATTTTTTTGCTAAAAGCGATGCACGTGCACTATCACATTCCGCATGACCACTGTTCATTCTGCATGAAAGCTGTTGGTCTTTTTTTAGAAAGTAACCCTAAATAACCCTAAAAGTGGAAATGTCACGATTAAACATGACCTGAAAGTGATTTGAAGACCAATCAGAAACAGGAAAAAATCTATGTATGTTATAATATATCATCCTGAATAAGAGATAGAAACAAAAGAAACCACTAGATCTGCATATATTTGGACTATCAACTTGAATTTGACGAAAATGGTGTTCTCTGTTCTAAATTTGGCGACAAAAGGGACGATTTAAATTCCAAAATTATCGTTTTTCCTAACATGAACAGTAATATTCAAACCTCATTTGTTTACGGAGTGCATGTTTCACAGTTAAGTCGTTACTTGAGAGCTAATAACAATTATGAAGACCTTTTCTTGAGGCATATCTACATCCTTAAGGGTCTAATTAATCAAGGCTTCAAATAATTCCATCACATACGATCATGAAAAATGTCTTCTATAGATTTCAGTCTTTGTTGAAGAATATTAGGTTTTCGACCAAACTGTAATTCATGATACATTTTTACTAATTACTAGGATGAACATTTCTATTCATTGTGAACGACTTTTCACCTTTCAAACAATTGCTTTCGAGTTGATACCGGAAACTATCACAAAGAAGGGAAAAAGGGGTTGCGCGCAATCAAATCGATTTGACCAGCCATTTTTTTCATAATATCACTAAAAAGCCAGGTCTATATATCCGCTGGTTTTACATCGACTTGTGTTTTTGTTCTAGGAATTTCGGCTCTTCACAGTTCTGTTGGGTAATTTTGTTATAACCCTCGTTTAGAATTGTATCGGTCATTTAACTGGTGGTCGAACACAAATTTCTTCAGCATTCGTTTATCATAAAATCATATAAAAAATGAAAACAATTGAGGCTTTGCAATAACATATAATGAAAAAAAGCTTTTGATTAATTTTGGATACATAAACATTTAAAAGAGTTATATCAAATAGATTTACTTAGGTGAGACAAGAAAATATTGGCATATAATTTGCTTCTCCGAAAAGTCGATTCAATTCTCTGTTTTAGGTAAGAAGGAAGGCTCAATACTATCGCCCGAAATAAGTCGTCACGAAAATAAATTGGTTTACAGCATTTAGTTATTCAGTTTATGTACCATTGTCTTTTCTTTTCTTAATATTGATTTGCTGAGTATCGTTTTATTGTTTATAGTTTGTTGTAGGTCTAATTGTATTTAGACAGCTGTAAATAAAAGTGTTTGTTGGATTATATTTACGATGAGGCATTGTATTGAACATCTTGCAATTTGATATCCTACTTTTTACCTTAATTGATATGTTATCACTTTGTTGATCGTTCTTTGAAGCACATCAAAAACTTATCTTTAGTTTATAATTTCTCGTATGCATTTCTCTCACATATTTTGTGTTTGTTTTTATATTAAAAGCAAGACCGTTTTGAATAGCACAATTATATGGAATCACGCAATCGTTAGCGTTTGAATACGGAAGAAAATCCGTCCTTTTAAAATAAAATAAAAACACATAAACATTTCATATTTTTATCATGTACACCTTCAAGATAAGTATTGCATACACACGGGGCCTAATCTGCTCGAAAAATATTTTAGGTGATTCCCGAGATAAGTAATTTAATTGTGGGTGATTTCAAAAAATATGTAAACAAACCCGCTTGAGAAATGACAAGGTGAGAATCTTTCAACTATATTAGTGTTCATATAGCATTGTTTACAAAGAAATTGTGCTTATTCTATGGCGAAAGTCATAACGATTTTCCTGTATAAGTTTTAGTTCAAAATCATTTGTACTTTTTGTGTGAAACGTGCACAAAAGAGAAGATTGTGAGCAAAGATTTGAACTGCTAGTCTTATTTAAGAAATAAATGTCTTATTTCAATGTCTTATGAAAGCTTGTTCGCTTTATTTAAAAGCTCGAAATGTTGTTTAAGAACTGCAAGCATGAAAACGGGTTTAAATTTGGCTTTTAAGCAAAAAATACAGTATAAGCAGATTTCTGTGGGTGATCGTCAGGAGTAAGTCAGTTTCTGAGGGTGAATACAAAATCTCTAGAACAATCAAGCTCATTATGTTTAAAAGTAAAGAAGCGAAACATAGCAAAAGAAAATGCACTGACTATTGAAAAAAAAATAAAGTGCACAACCAAATTCTTCAGAAAGTAAGCATTTTTCCACCCTACCTGTAATACTTTCTATGTAACCAAAACCTGGGTGAGATTCTTCTTTCTCACTTTTGAGACAGAACAGTTCCTATTTTTAGCGGTGTGAGATTTCTTGTCTTACACTAGTGTAAGACAAAAAAATCACGTGCAGTTTACCGGCAAATATCGTGTTTTGCATATAAGGGTCTGTAGTCCACATCTGTCCTCATTAGTGATCATAAGTGTATTTAATCTACGTATTATAAAAGTGTTATATCATATGAAGTAACATTTCACTGGAAAAAACTAGAAAAATCGGCTTTTTCAAATATGGCGCGCTCGGGTGTACATTCCTGATTTTATGACGTTACAAAAAGGGACATAACTCCTTGTGTAAACAGACGAAAGGGGACGACATTTTTGTGTGGATTTTAGTACATTGTATATTTTAGGTTGAATACAGTGAGAAATAAAATCAAACACCAGTGGAAGTGCGAGACAAGAGAATCTAAGACACCCTCGGGTAAGATTTCAATCATCTCGGACTCAGCAAGCTTCGTCCGAGACTGGAAATCTTACCCTTGGGTGTCTGAGATTCTTATGTCTCGCACTTCCCCTGGTATTAGATTCTTAATGTCTCACCCGTGGTTGAGACAAGCTACACGCACAATTTCCCACCAAATTATGATGATCATCGTTCTACATGAATTTAAGTTTGTCGGTTATTCGAACATAATTAAAGTCATAATTATTACTACAATGATGTGTTATGTGCTGATAATGTTTCAGTCTGTAGTGTGATTTTACGGAAAGCTAAAAGTTAAAAATCCTGCGCTCAAATGTTATGACGTTGCAAATAAAAGGGACGTAACTCCCGAATGTAAATAAACGACATGAAGGTGAAATTTAGATTTTCTGACTTAATATATGAGAAATTACAGCGTAAAAATACAAAACACAAAACTGGGAGGACAAGACTAGAAAATGATTCTGTAATGTGTTTTGATTTGAATTATTTGAATGTATTAACAGTATCGCGTTGTTACGCCTGGTCATGAGAGCTATGTCCAATGTCAACAAGTCATTCGTGTTGGTAGGGTGAGAAAAAGAATCAAACACGGGTTGGTGTGCAAGACAAAGAAATCTCAGACACCCGCGGGCAAGATTAGACAGTCTCTGACTCGGCAAAGCCTCGTCAGAGACATCCTCAATCTTGCCCTTGGGTGTCTGAGATTTCCTTGTCTCGCACACCCACCCATGTAAGATTCTTACAGTCTTGTCACTTGAAATAGCTTGTAGATTCTAATATTGTTGGTTCAGTAAAAAAATCCAAATTTAATACTATATTTCTCCGGGGTTTGCTAGATTGAAACAACAATGAAATTAATGACAACCGTCACATGAAACAAAAAATATTCTAAAAAGTTTACAGGGAAATTTAAGAATTTCGGAGTCAAATTTACGTTCACGCTGTTAAAATTTGCGCACAAATACTAGAAAAAAAAGAAAACAATTATCTTGTCGCAAAATAAGGCAAAAATAATAAATCAAGCATATCATATGTCTTAACGGCATATCATAGATATAAGTAGCATATCATATAGGTCTAGGAAGCATTTCATTTGGTCATAGATTCATATTATTGTCTTTAAAGACATAACATAGGTCTCAGGAGTAGTTTATTTATCAAGCTGCATATCATAGGTCTTATGATCAACAACAGCAGTCAGCCCATACAATGTCAAACTCCACTGCTAAAGAATGGACTTCGCTTATAATTACATTCACTGCATCGATGGATTTGATGTTCTGAATGTGGATCTTGAGGAAATCCGAGATACCTCCAGTTTTGTTGAGTTCACACTGTTAGTGCTTTAGTTACGTTCCATTTTTTTCTTCGTCATGTTGTGTCCATTTGGTGTTACATCTGAATTGCCATCTTTTTGCAATTTACAATTAAGAATTCTCCCCTTCCACCCTTATCGCTTCGTTATTCCTTTGCTGATATATTATAAATGTTGACTTTGACAATTTAAAAACGTAACAAATGTCACCTAACTTAAATGGTGAAGGTTCCAGGTCTCTGCGACATGCCGATTAGTAGTACAGAGCAGTGAAGGTCAACAACTCAAAAAATACCAACCGCACGGCTGCGTTTAAAATTTTTGTCATGACCTAACGAACATTTTGCCCTTA
>MJUU01004520.1:0-10150 GCA_002080025.1 Modiolus philippinarum | reverse complement strand
GGGGGGGGGGGGGGGGGGGGTTATGGTTTTTTTTTCTGGACAGAAACAAATTATTTATTTTTTGCACCCGTATCAACAAAATATTTTTTTTTCAAAATTAACATTATTTTTTTGGGCAGAAAGCCTCATTCAGAAAATTTTTTTTCATCATTTTGGCAGCCAAAATATTTTTTTCACATAAATTCAGATCCAAAATATTTTTTTAGAAAAAAACCATAGCCCCCCCCCCCCTTTCAAGTTAAATGGTCGGTCCCTAACAGAAATAAATAACTCTTTTACTGAAAATAGATCGATATGCGGCCCTGACTTTAAAGGTCCCATACCGATATTAATTGTTATCTAACATTGAGATGACTACCTTGATAGAGCCCGGTTGCTTACGAATATGCCACTTCAGCAACTCCATAACTCGAAGTCATCACTACAGAAGTTTTTTGGTCGAAATCACGATTTTATGGACCGCTGTTGGATATATGTTTGCCTGATGACAACAGATCTTTCCCTTTACAGCTCTCTAACGGATTTGACATAACGACCGGAGTTGACATGTTCAACAGGGTAGGTGTCTTATACATGTAAGAGGCAGGAGATGCTTACCCTTACAGAGCATCAGATCTCAGCCATGGTTTTAATTGGGTCCGTGTTGTTATTATTTGTGTCTTCATTTTTCTCTTATTTACTGTACTCATGTGGTGTCCTTGTTTCTTGGTTTTTCCGATGTTGCCGTTGTCCCTGGATTGTTCGTTTCTTGACTCGGTTCTCACTACAACATTGCAAGTGTATGTCTCTGAAATACCACAGAAATACTACCTAATACAAGGTGTCTGATGCAAAAACTTGTCGCCTTAGTGTTAAAAGAATGGCAAGACCTTGCGAATCGATATAGAGAAAACGGTGCAGTAGGGGTGATAATTTGACGAAGGAAGAGTTATGTACCTCTATTTCTGAGATTGGAGCAGACAGGGCCATGTTTGTGTCAATTATTGCCTCCAGGTCATTAGAGAAACAAATTCCACAACTGTATCTAGTGAGATACGACGTTTCTCAACTTTGAATAGTACAATTTCGCGTATTAAAGTTAGAAAATTTATCTGTATCATGTCTCAAGTTGAAAAAGTCAGATCTCACTTGATGCTGTTGTGGAATCTATATATTACGCAAAGCATTGAAATGATATGTCCTGTAATTTTCACAGGAGTTGCGGCGGATATGTACAGTGAAAGGCCTTCAAAATTATATCCAGAAAAATTACAATTATTAATTTATATCTTTAAATGGTACATTTGTTTGGACGGAAGAACAGACATTTATACTTTTTCCCGGCTAGAAAAGCAACGGCCTTAAACTTAAGTATCATCTTTGGATAAAATATGTTCTCCCATTCTCAGCAGATGGTTAAATGTGCACGCAAACATTTAACCATCGGGTATTGATTAAACATCTGACACATTTCTCGCCATTTTGTATTTTTTGAGTTTAACAGAAATTTCATTGAGGAAAAACAGCCTTATTCAGATAAGTCGTAATTCACTCTCGATGGTAAAATTTCGATTTTAACATGCCCGTTAAAGCTCACACTTTTTGAAAATTTAAATTTTACTATCTCTAGTGAAGCTTGAAATATTTTAAAACCACTCCTTCCCAAAAAGAGGATCTACTTGTAATTAATTAGATTTCACGATTTGAATGGAAATCGCCTCTTAAATATGTCGTACTCTTGAAATCACCCAAATATTTGTGCTTATTCCATTTATTTTCTGATATATATCGATTTTAATTATATTTAAACTGTTTAATTTCACATTTTTTGGTAAACAGAAGAGCATTACATGTATTTTTATTCCCTCCGAGAACTGTGAATTGTGTAGTCGTCTTCAGTTTTTATGTGCTCCAATGCCACTGTTGTGCACGCTTCAAGCTTAAATCAATGGAACTTGAAAACCCTGGTATGGTAAGTTCGTTTAGAAATCAAATTGTCCGTAGAATGCGCATAGTTATATTTTTTTGTTTGGTTGATTAAGAAAATAAAAACGATTTTTATATGGAACAATCCATTTCACCCAAAAATTTTTTACGTATTCGCGAATTCACCCACACTTTTTTACGAGCAGATTAGGCCCCGTGATACATGGTTCGGTTTAAGATTTATTGATATGCAAATTACTTATTTAATACGTATATTTAAGCTCACATAACCCAAGGATCAATATGAGTAATAGTCATTACATGTACATGGTTCATGTAACCGTACCTTTGTCTGTAATGTTTTACAATATCGTAATATCATATCCTTTTGTCCCGCTGAAGCAAATTGAAATTAAGTGACGAGAATACATAATTCCTTTTAAAATATCGTCATAAGCGCGGGCAATATTTCACATTTGAATCCATTTGAAAAAAACACCCATTTCATCATCTGCTTTCGTGTTATTGATACAGATTTAACCAAACAATACTGGAATGGTACATGAATATCTTTCGCAAAGTAGAATCATAATTAGAATCAAAATTGAACCCTGTGCAAGAAACATTTACATATTCGATATGAGACTATATTGAAGGAAATTCAATTTGCTTTTCACAAAAAATGCATTGTTCAGTGTAACCTGACAAGACAAAATAAGAAACATATTTTAATAATCCTACAGGAAAACATCTTTTCCGCCATCTACAGAAGTACATTTAACCGAAATCCGGGAATAATCTGCCTTGAAAGTCCTTCACCAAATATTTGATTTTTCGGTCCGGTCTTGTAAGAAACATGGCCGCTATTATAAAATATAATTTGAATTTATCCCCCCCCCCCCCCCCCCGGAAAAACATAATTTTCATCTTGTCCTCTGAAATCAAACTATACTGGAATGGTTTATCCAGTAAATTGTAATTTCGGTAGTTTGTTATCGATCACCACTTGGCCAAAACCATTGTTGGAGGATTGCAAGTCCCCAATGGTATTCACCAACCCAGTAGGCAGTACCTCGGTGCTGACCCGAAAACAGATTTGGTTCGTTTTTGCAACATTGTTTATGAACAGGTCATTTGAACTCCTATGAGAAAATATTGTGCACCTCTCACTGCAGATTTTTCCGTTCTGTTACGAAACGTTATTTTATGGAAGAAACTACAAAAAATCAAAATGGAACTTGGGTGCACAAACAGAGTTGCAACTTCATATATTATGTGACTAATGTTGGTTTTTGACAGTAATTGTCCACGACCAAAATATTTCTGTACTTTATATCTTTCCAACCTATAATATCCAAAATTCTAAGAATATTAGAGGTCAAATATTATCAGGAAACCGAATCTTTATGAAATTTTCATTCTATTTTCGGTCATGGTGACCTTGACCTTCGACTTACTTTTTCAAAAATCAAAAGATTCTTCCTCTCGTAGAACCCAACAACATAGCCAAGTTTCTTTCATTTGGAAGTAAACTTTTGAGTTATAATCCAAAAAATAAATCTCTTTCTGAAATTTTCAGTCTATTTTCAGTCACCGTGACCTTGACCTTGACCTACTTTCTCCAAGATAAGTAGGGTTCCTAACCCCCTAGAACCTTATAACATATCCAAGTTTCATTTCAAGAGGATGTAACATTTTGAGTTATCATCCGAAAACCAAATTTTTCTGAAGTTTTCAGTCACCGTGACCTTCATCTTTGATCTACGTTTCCAAATTAAATAGGATTCCTCCCCTACTGATACCCAATAATATATATTCAAGTTTCATTTCAGTTGGATGTTAACTTTTTGAATTATCATTAGGAAACCAAATGTTTCTGAAATTTTCAGTCTATTTGAAGTCACTTCGACCTTATACCTTTGACCTACTTTTTCCAAAATCAATAGGGTTCCTTCCCTTTTGGTATCCAACGTTCTATTCAAGTTTCATTTTAATTGGATGCCATTGTACACTTTTCGAATTATCATCTGGAAACCATTTTTTCTGAAACTTTTAGTCTATTTTCAGTCACCGTGACCTTGATATTTGACTTACATTCTCCAAAATCAATACGTTTCTTCCGCTTTTTACATCCAACCATATATCTAAGTTTCATTGAAATTGGATGTAAACTTTTTGAGTTATCATCCGGACACCAAATTTTTCTGAAATTTTCAGTCTATTTTCAGCGACCGTGACCTTGACCATTGATCTTCTTTCTCCAAAATCAATAGAGTTCCTTTCCTCCTGGTATCCAACAAAATTGCCATGCTTCATGTCAATTGGATGTAAACCTTTTGAGTTATCATCCTGAAACAAATGTTTGACGCCCGCCTGCCCGAATCACCAAAACCAATAGCCGAGTTCAACTTCGTTGTAACTCGGCTAAAACGAAAGTGTAAAACAGCGTCAACCTTATTTCAATTTTAAATTATAACAGCAGGTATATTGACGATATCCTTTATTTAAACAATCCCAATTTTACAGATTATGTTGACCTCATCTATCATCGGGAACATAAACTTAATAAAGCAAACAATGACTCGGCATACTGCCCTTTTCTGGATTTAACTATCACCATTGACTCTGGTCAATTAAAAACTAAAATATATGATATAAAAGACGATTTTGATTTCACTGTCAATAATTTCCCTTTTTTTGACGGCGGGGTGTATGTATCACCTGTGGTCAGATTCACACGCACCTGGTCTCTTTTTTAAGACTTTAATGAACGTAACCTTATTATGACATCCAAACTTTTACAATAAGATTACAAAGTTACAGAAGATATGAACATTTGATGTCGGAATATGTCGTGACATGAAAAGATCTTATCAAAAAAGGCGTTTCTCATCCCCGTTTTTACGGATTTTTTTAATACAAAAAACCTATAAATAAATGCAGAAAGTAGTGCGACAGTGTTTCACTAGCAAACTAACTAGGCTCCTTGGGCTAGCCGGCAGCTTAGCGGCGAGCACTCCTTGAACAATCTTTCAAAATTTCGTTTTGTCTTTTTGAAGACTGGAGTAAGTAGTTCACCTGTATCAAGTTTTGACCCGCGCCATGGGAAATTGATCCCCCCCCTGTATGGTATTTTGACCCGCACGGTAAATTGACCTGCGGGTCATTTTTTAGTTGTGGTACATATGTATATTGACCCCCTGGCAAATTGACACCTCCCTATAATTTATTGAAAATTTTGAAAGAATTATATAAAATAAAAGCAGATTTATTGATTTTATATCAAGAAATGACACAAACTGGGGGTAGGTCAATTTCCCATGGGGGTAGGTCAAAATACCATGGCTTGCTGAAATATGATTTGCAACCCACAGAACAGTCTTAATGTAAACAGAAATGTACCAGAGTGATAATTCATACAAAATAAAGTCACATTTTTATAATTTATACCGATAACTGATACCGAGTTGAGGTGAGGTCAATTTCCCATGGGGGTAGGTCAAAATACTATGGCTTGCTGAAATATGATATGCAACCTTCAGAACAGTCTTAATGTAAAGAGAAGTGTACCAGAATGATAATTCAAAAAATTAAAGGCTTATTTTAACAAATTATACCGAGAACTAATGCATAGTTTAAGGGGGAGGGGGAGAGGTCAATTTCCCATGGAGTAGGTCAAAATACCATGGCTTGTTAAAACATGATTTACAACCTATAGAACAGGTTAAATATATACAGAAGTGCACCAGAGTGATAATTCATACAAAAAATAAAGGTATATTTTTAATTTATATTTCTTAACATGTAGTTGTTTACATCAACTTTATAGCATTTCTTTGTGTGAAAAGTTGTATTTATGTCATTCAATGGAAAATATATATGAAGATTTTGTGGAAAAATAGTTCTTTTTCATCTAAGCAGAAGGAAAAAAAATAAGAAAAATTAATAAAATCAACCATTACATACAAATTAATTCATTTGGAAGGTAGAAAAATGTTTTGCTTTCATTTTCCAATAATCCTACTAATTGTTGTAAATAGGGATGCTGAAAAAGAATTAAATTAATGAATTTATATGAGTCAGGAGTGTAACACAATTTTGGTTTATGACAGTCTACACGAGTTACTGTGCCTATGGACAATTTTGAGTTATTTTGACATATCAATGCATTTAACCATGAAAAATTAAATTAAAAATAATTTTTACAGGTGTTTTACTGTGGATGACAAACATGTCAGGAGTGTAACATTTTTTATCTATAAATTTACATAATTTTTAAAGGCCATTTTCAAAGGCCAAAAATACTTGTCCTATTTGCCTAAAATTTGTTATACCTCTCCTTTAGTGACATATATATATATATAGAAATTTATCATCTGTATGCTTCATGCTTAGAGTAAACTGGACAAATAAAAACAAAAAGGGTTACTACTACTACTCGGGGGTCAGTTCTAGGTATTAAATATAAAAATATGCCTTTTTTTTGTATGAATTATCACTCTGGTTCACTTCTGTATACATTTATACTATTTTGCAAGTTGTTCATCATATTTCATCAAGCCATGGTATTTTGACCTAACCCCCAAGGGAAATTGACCTACCCTCTACACAGGGTCAGTTCTATGTATTAAATATAAAAATATGCCTTTATTTTGTATGAATTATGACTCTGGTTCACTTCTGTATAAATTTAGACTGTTTTGAAAGTTGTAAATCATATTTCATCAAGCCATGGTATTTTGACCTGCCCCCTACTCAGGGTCAGTTCTTGGTATTAAATATCTTTGCCTTTATTTACTATGAATTATTTTGACCTACTCCCCCCNTATTTCATCAAGCCATGGTATTTTGACCTACCCCCCTTATGGGAAATTGACCTACCTCCTACTCAGGGTCAGTTCTCGGTATAAAATATTAAACATGCCTTTATTTTGTATGAATTATCACTTGGGTTCACTTCTGTATACATTTAGACTATTTTGCAAGTTGTTCTTCATATTTCATCAAGCTATGGTATTTTGACCTACCCCCTTACTCAGGGTCAGTTCTCGGTATATAATATAAAAACATGCCTTTGTTTTTTATGATTTATCACTCTGGTTCACTTCTGTATATTGTTAGACTGTTTTGCAAGTTATAAATCATATTCATCAAGCCATGGTATTTTGACCTACCCCCATGTGAAATTGACCTACTCCTACACAGGGTCAGTTCTATATGTATTAGATATAAAAATATGCTTTTTTTGTATGAATTATCACTCTGGTTCACTTCTGTATACATTTAGACCGTTTTGCAAGTTGTAAATCATATTTCATCAAGCCATGATATTTTGACCTATCCCCATGGGAAATTGACCTACCCCCTTACTCAGGGTCAGTTCTCGGAATATAATATAAAAATATGCCTTTATTTAGTATGATTTATCACTCTGGGTCACTTCTGTATATTTTTTGACTGTTTTGCAACTTGTAAATCATATTTCATCAAGCCATGGTATTTTGACCTACCCCCNCCCCCCCCCCCCCCCCCCCCCTTGGAAATTGACGTACCTCCTACTCACAGTCAGTTCTCGGTATTAAATATAAAAATATGCCTTTATTTTGTATGATTTATCACGCTGGTTCACTTCTGTATACATTAAGACTGTTTTGAAAGTTGTAAATCATATTTCATCAAGCCATGGTATTTTGACCTACCCCTATGGGAAATTGACCTACCCCCTACACAGGGTCAGTTCTATGTATTAAATACAAAAATATGCCTTTATTTGTATGAATTATGATTCTGGTACACTTCTGTATACTTTTATACTGTTCTGCAGGTTTCTGACTTTTTTTAAGAAGCTATGGTATTTTGACCTACCCCCATGGGAAATTGACCTACCCTTTGAAACAAGATAGATGTTATAATTTATTCTTAGAAATTAGGGTAGGTCATTTTTCAATGGGGAGGATTAAAATACTCTGGCTGTAAAGTGACCCGCGGGTCAAAATCCCATGCGGAAAAGTGACCCGCGGGTCATTTTTTCTTTGGTATTTTGACCCCCGGGTCAATTTAACGCGCGGGTCAAAATACCATATTACACCGGTACCAAGTGCGGTTATTCGGAGTTTCCATCGTTATGAACGTTTGTCTTATGGAAAAAAGGGAATAACAGGAAACATCTACAATGGCTGAAAATTACAATTACTTGTTACAATTTGCCAGGGAAAAAGATGAAAAACACAAATAAGACAAACGACAAACGTTATTATTGATAGAAATTCGGGACAGCCGGACTTAATACCGGCACTAGCAAAAGCCAGCGGTAGGGTTAAACCGTCATATGTGTTCACGAATCTCCCCTTTATCTGTCCTGTTTTCATCTAGTATATCAAATATACGAATAAAGCTAAATACAGGTAGACTACTTATTCCATGACCACGAACTAGGAAAGCGAGAAAATGACAATACGTAATCTTAAAAGATAGGACAAGGGTGCTCGCCGCTAATCTGTCGGCTGGCTAAAGAAGCCATAGGAACACTACGGAAGAAAAATCAAACTCAAAACTTCCAGAAAGGTTTGGTCAAGAATCATCATAAATTTCAGTAGACATCGGCGGTATCAGTGAGAAACCAGTATGTGTGTAAAAAAATATTTTATGTGTGTGTAGTTTCAAGTGACATGTATTTGTAATTTTGTGGCCATAGTGAATGTGTCCTGATATCTTTGCTGTTGCAATTTATTTGGAAACTTTTTATTTTAAAAAAATGAAAATTAAGTTTAAAACTAAGTAGTATCCACCTCTTGCATACCTTTGTCTGATTTTGGCTTTCCTATTTAGATTATATTGGGTTTTGCTCTCCTTCATATTTTCTTCATATTTCGGTATATTGGTTTCCAAATGTTTTGATTTTACTGAAGATCATAAGTTTTCAAAATGAGCATCAGCAGAAACTATATTAACAGTAACTTCGATAGTTTGGGCTCCGCCACAAAAAGTGGCTGACGCCCTTTAGTAATCAGTTTGTCCGTCTGTCCGAAACAATCGTGTCTGGGCTATAACTTTTCTCTCTTTTGAGATCTTTTGAGATAGGCATTTGATATTTGGCATGTTGATAGATCACCTCAAGGCAACGTGTCGCGAACCATGGTTGGTGACCCTTGACATTGACCTTTGACCTAAAGGTCACATTCATGTTTTTTCAATAACAAAGTCAAGTCTTGAGTATCAACTTTTCCCTCTCTTGAGATAGGCTTTTGATATTTAGCATGTAAATAGATCAGTTCAAAGCAACGTGTCGCATACCATGGTTGATGACCCTTGACCTTGACCATTGACATCAGGATGACATTCATACTTGTAAATGACAAAGACGTGTCCTGAGTATAACTTTTCTTTCTTTTGAGATAGACTTTTGATATTTGACTTGTGGATAGATCACCTGTACATTTACATATACTGGCGATGAAAACTAAGAGTGACTTTACTTTAATTATGATGCATTCTTAACTCACATGACTTTAAAAACAATCACTTCATAACAGCGTTTATTTTTCCCCGAAGTATCGTCATCTCCTTTCCTATTAGCTTGTTAAATCATATTAAAGTAAAGTCAATACTTAATCACTTAAAATTATTGTTATTTGAAGATACTTCATTCATCATAATAAAAAACAATGTAACTCAGGGGCAGAATAACTCGCAAGAGCTTTTCAGAAGAGTTCTTGTTCCTATTAATAACACTGAACTTTCCAAAATAATCAACGAAGGGATATGGAATAAATACACATGAGACAAAGACTCTACAAATACATGGTAAAAACAAGCAATCGAAAACGCCTTTATTGTTGTTTTTAATCTGGAAGTCGTCTCGGGGCCTTCAACTATGAGCTTTGATTATATGCAATGAAGGGATATGAAGTAAATGCACTTTTATTGTTGTTCTGCATTTTCACTCACCATGAGCTTTGTTCGTACATCATAGTAAATTCAAGACGGCTCCTATCACCGGTTTGAGTGGAATTCATTGCAACTCTACATCAGTGACTTTGTACCCATGGATGCGGAATCGTCAACAAACTTAAAATTGACTCGCAAAGTGTTCTTACAATTGCTGCCATCCATTACCCGACAAAAAGACTGACAGAAGACAATCACAACGCTTGAACAACCATAGGTCACTCATCATGTCAAAAAAGTTGGGCACAATACACAATATGCCACGGGTGTAAACCCCCGTGGCAAATTGTGTCGGATA
>MJUU01004516.1:0-13924 GCA_002080025.1 Modiolus philippinarum | reverse complement strand
GGGGGCTATGGGGCTATGGTCAAATTTTTCATCCTGCCTTTTTATTTTTGGAAAATTGAAAGCCTGCATTTTTTTTGCTCGCTTACGCGCGCCTGACTTTTTCCTTTCAATATCCTTAAAATTATACAGCCAAAAATACCATCCTGCATTTTTTTTTTCAGGACAAGTACTGTCCTGGTTATTTTTTTCTAGATTTTTGGCGTCCTGCCTTTTTATTTTAAATTTGACCATAGCCCCCCCATAAAAATCAAATGGTTGTTCCCTAACTACTAATCACTGCCATTTGAAATTTTTGGACAAGTTTAGAATAATGTCCTATACCACAAATAGTGATTTCAGTATTGCTGAACATTTACTTCCTGTTTACTGACTTACTTAATTTTTGAGATATTTCTTCAGTTGTAGTAACTTTTTGTATCAGTATTTCCAGTAATTTCTAAAAATTTGTATATGCAAATAAATAAAAGTGACAACAAAAGTCCGAAACGATCAAAGGAAGAGACCAGTAAGGAAAATCCGTATAACATTCGACTAAATCAGGGAAACACAATCCAACACAGAACATTTTTGGCAAGCCGTCATATTCCCCACTTGGAACGGGCATTTTATAAATAAAATGGTGGGTTAAACCAGGTTTAATGATGCATCAACCTCCCGCTTATATGACGACTAACTATAGCATCTGTGTGCCCAGATTGTGTTAAATGTCAAAGCCATAATATTGTCAGGGGGCACCACACTATTTCAATACGCCAATATTTGACAGACCACGAAAATAGTACTATAAAAAATAGTGCCTTATATAATTTGTAGTGACTCCAGCCAATTGATACATGTTATAATCAAGTTAAAAACAATCCCATACTGCAAGAAGCAAGTTTCAGATTTGCTGCACATCTACTTCCTGTTTTCCAATTCCATATGGGGAGTGGGGGGGGTATCATTTTGTGGCCATCCAGGCCACAGTACCTCTAGTTTTCTCTGAATGGAAACAAAAATGGTAGGAATGTTTAATTGGATGGTCCTATACAAGAAAATTTGTTCCTCATTTGGTAGTCTTTTTGGGCAGATGCTGCATTGCAGTAGGTTTAAACTTGAAACCTCTTCTTATCAGTAAAATTGCCAAGCAGACAAAATGGATTTGTTGCACATTTATAATGTTTTAGTTGATTTTAACAAAATTTATTGTTTTTTTTTGTGCAAATCTGAAATTAAAGATAGCCGCCACGGACAACATTTGACATTTATACTAATAGGATACGAAAGTTTTCTCATGAGAAGCTCTAAGTTATGCCCCTTTGTGACGTAGAATTTTGCAAAATTATGTTTTTTAGCGCCGATTCTCCTATATCTTTCATCAGATTTCAACCAAACTTCACAGGATTGTTGACCATCATGCGTAGTTGTGCATATCGCCTCGCTGGTTTGATTGGCTTATTTTTGTTAGAGTTATGCCCTTTTTGACTTAGAATATTGCAAAGTTATGTTTATGGACACCAATCCGCCTTCATCTTTAATCGGATTTCAACTAAACTTCACAGGATTGTTGACATTCATACTTTGTTGTACATATTGTCTTGCTGGATTGATCAGCTAATGTTTGATGGAGAAATGCCCCTTTTTGACTTGAGGGGGAGGGGGAGACATTAGTTTTTGTATCAAAAACACATTTCTAGTTATCATTGAAATAATCTCCTCAAGAGTTGTTTTTAACTCATCTCACGAAGTGAGGGCAACTTATGTGATATCTCTATTGCGGTGTCCCCCACAGAGTCGGCATCTGGTTAGGAAGAATGGTTAGTCCATTCCTGCTTACTGACATGTCCCACATAAACCATATTGGTATGTATGGTACATCTTGAAATGACAACTGCATTGCATGCTTTGGATGCTGTCTGTGACTTGCATTTTCCACTTGAAAGACTCGGTTAGAAAGATTGGTTTAAGTCCATTCCTGCTTACTGACATGTTCCACATCAACCGTATTGGTATGCATGAAACTTTTGTGTATGACAATTGCAATGCATGCTACAGATGCTGTATTTGACCTACATTTTTGAGTGAGCAACTCGGATAGGAAGAATTGTTATTGTCCATTCCTGCTTACTGAAATGTCCCACATCAGTCATATTGGTATGCATGATGTATCTAGGGATGATAATTGTGTGACAATGATAAATGATTGCAGACAATGCTGCTTAACGAGGTGACCTTAGCAGGCAGTGGCTGCTTTTTATGTTTTATAAAGACTTTCTTGTCATAGCTAATAAGCCAGTTCATTATACCCCCGCTCCGAAGGAGAAGGGGTACACTATTTTACCATTGTCCGTCCGTTACAAATTTCGTCAAGATTTTCTTTGCAACAGGAAATGATACGAACTTGAAATTTTGTCAGAAGCTTTGCATAGTCATGCCATATTGTTGGATGCATTTTCAGACCTGTTTGGTTACTACTTCCTGTTTACCGACTTAGTAAATTTTCATTAATTCCGTCCGTCATAATTTTAGTCAAGCTTTTCTCTGCAATGGTAAATGATACAAACTTGAAATTTTGTCAGCAGCTTTGTATAGTCATGCCATATTGTGGGATGCATTTTCAGATATATCGGATTACCACTTATTGTTTACCGGCTTAGTCAATTTTCAGTAATTCCGTCCGTAGGTCAGCTTGTCTCGGCAATGGTAAATGATACAAACTTCAAATTTCAGAAGCTTTGTATAGTTATGCCATATTGTGGGATGCATTTTCAGACCTGTCTGATGACTACTTCCGGATTGCCGACTTATTCAATTTTCAGTCATTCCTACAGTCTGTCACAATTTTCATCAATATTTATCTGCAATGATAAATGATACAATTTTGAATTTTTTTCAGCAGCTTTGTATAGTCATGCCATATCGTGGAATACATTTTCAGATATATCGGATAACTACTTCCTGTTTACCGACTGAGTCAATTTTCAGTCATTCTGTCCGTCCGTCACAATTTTCGTCAAGCTTTTCTCTGCAATGGTAAATGATACAAACTTGAAATTTTGTCACAAGCTTTGTACAGTCATGCCATATTGTGGAATACATTTTCAGACCTGTTTGTTTACTACATCCTGTTTACTGATTTAGTCAATTTTTAGTCATTCTGTCAGTCTGTCACAGTTCTGTCATGCGTTACTCTGCAATGGTGAATGATAGAACTTGAAATTTTGTCAGCAGCTTTGTATAATCATGCCATATTGTTGGATGCATTTTCAGATCTCTCGGGTTTCTACTTCCTGTTTACTGGTTAAGTAAATTTACAGTTATTATGTTCTATGAATCTAAATTCACAGTAACCTCGGTATTTTGTTATTTGATATATCGAAATAAAGTTCAGCTACTGATAAAGAGATCGTGTTTAATACATCAAGCAAAAACTGAATTTCCATTGTTACAACACTTGCTTGAAATATGTGCATTGGGACTCGTAGAATACATTTTGTTTGATAATTACAGGTATATCCATTCAACAGTTTCTTTGTGCTTTCTTGACCAGTATTTTCTTCCTTCTTTATTCAATTCTTTTGCTCTAGTTGTCTCGAGCAGTGTTTTTATACTCCCGTCGAAAAGCGGACGTATTATGGTATACCCTCCATCTGTACGTTCGTAAACTTGGTTTCCTTAGTTTTTGTACCCCCTGCGAACAGTTCGGGGTAAATAGGAATCACCCAGCCTGTCTGTCTGTCCATACTTCTTGTAAGCGCAACTCCTCTTAAACCACATCAAGAGTTTTGATGAAACTTCACACAAAGGAAGGACATGTGTAGATGTAGATGTGCATGAAGGAATATAATTATTGTCCAAAACCAGAAAAGGGAGATAATTTGACTTTGACTCTATGTATGAGTTACATCGTAAGGGCAACTCCTCTTTAAACCACTTGAAGGATTTTGATGAAACTTTCCACAAAGGAAGGACACTATATGTAGATGTGCATGAAGGAATATAATTGGCTTTTGTTGATTCCCTCTGCTTTGATTTTTTTCAAAGAAATAATTTAAAGCGAAGATATTGTGAAATCAAGCTGGTGTTTTCAAAGTGTTGTAATGAAATTTCTCTAACACTTATGATTTTTGTGTGAAAGGTCAAAGAGTTAAAAAAGGGGGTCACTGGTGAATTTTATATTTTTCTGACATCAACAGAGTATTTTCATTGGAACCCTTGTGAAAAATTCTTTCTTGAAGAATATATCATTGTGTCAATACCTGTATTGTGTCCACACCCACTTAAATTTGCACTTCCCATATCGATTCAGGGTTCAATGAGCGGGGGTATATTTGGCTGCTATTCGGCGACAGCTATTGTTTTTTCTGTAACCGCTTGACATATTGATTTGATATTTCTTATATGAGAATATCTAGGTGAGATACATATCAAGTTTGAATTTGGTTTCTGTTGGCTGATTTTGTACAAAATATTTGTTTCCGGAGTTTTTTTTTTTACCTCACCTGACGCAAAGGGACCGTGTGAGCTATTCCCATCACCTGACGTCCGGTCTTTATTGGAAAAATCACATTTTCATCTTCTCCTTTTAAACAGCTGAAGCAAATCAAACCAAACTTTACAGGAATGATGTACTATAGGTCCTCAACAAAGATTGCTAATTTCTCTTGGATCTGATAAAAACGTGGCTGCCAGCTCGGAACATAGTTCAACACTGGACCCTATGGGAAAATCACATTTTCATCAAACAACTGAAGCTTATTCAACCAACCTTTACAAGAATAATATATGGAAGGTCTTTTACAAAGTTTGCTCATTTCAGATTTTATATGCACTGAAGAGACGTTAGTTGTCGAAATGCGTATATGCAGAATTAAATTTACAGTTACTTCGGTATTTAGTTATTCATTCAAATCCAATAAAAACATTGCCACCAGCGCAGAACTTAGGTTTAACATTGCACCCTATGGGAAAAAACAACATTTTCATCTTCTCCTCTGAAACCACCAAAGCAAATTCAACCACAATTTATGGAAAGATGTACTATTGGTCCTCAACAAAGATTGCTCATTTCGACTGGATCCGATAAAAGACATGACTGCCAGCTCGGAATATAGTTCAACATTGGACCCTATGGGAAATCACATTTTTATCTTCTCCTCTGAAACAACTGAAGCTAATTCAACCAAACTCTACAAGAATGAAATATGGAAGGTCCTTTACAAAGATTGCTCATTTCATTCCAATCCAATAAAAAAGAATGGCCGCCTGCGCGGAACTTACGCGTAACATTGGACCCTATGTGAAAAATCACATTTTCATCTCCACGAAGCCACTTAAGCAAATTCAAACAAACTTTACAGGAATGTTGTATGGAAGGTTCTTAACGAAGATTACTAATTTCGTTCCGATCCGATAAAAAACGTTGTCACCAGCACGGAACATAGCTTAACAATAGACCCTATGGGAAAATCACATTTTTAACTTCTGTTCTAAAACGGCTGAAGCAAATTTAACCAAACCTCACAGGAATGATTTACTAAAGGTCCTTTCCAAAGATTGCTCATTTTGTTCTGATTCGACAAAAAAACATGGCCGCCAGCCTGGAACTTAGGTTTAACATTGGACCTTACGCAAAAAAGTCACATTTTCATCTTCTGTAAAATCACTGAACAAATTCCACCAAACTTTAGAGGAATTATGTTCAAAAGGTCCCTAACAAAGATTGCTTATTTTATTCAGATCTGATAAAAAAACATGGCCGCAGCACAGAACTTAGGTTTAACGTTGGACCCTATTGGAAAATCACATTTTCATGTTCTCCTCTGAAAGGCCTGAAGCAAATTCAACCAAACTTTACAGGAATGATGCACTTAAGGTCCTTATCAAAGATTGCTAATTTTATTGAAATCCGACAAAAAACATGGCTGCCAGCGTGGATTGGACCCTATGGTAAAAGTCATATTTTAATCTTCTCCTCTGAAACTACAGAAGCAAATTCAACCAAACTTTACAGGAAAGATGTACGGAAGGTATTTTACAAAATTTGCTCATTTCATTTCGAACCGATGAAAAAAACATGGGGTCCAGCGCAGAACATAGTTTGACATCATAGCCCGATATGTGAAAACCATATTTTACTTTATATTCTCTGAAACTATTCAAGCAAATTTAACTAAACTGTATTTGATTGATTGATTGATTGAATATTGTTTAACTTCTACTCAGCAATATTTCAGCTATATCAAGACGAGAACAAATTTGTTAATAAATAATCACTTTGGGGTATGGAAAGGGCCATGGGACGGGAAATTCTGACTGCCACTGGAAAAGTAGGGTGAAATCGAAAAGGGCGGGAAATTCAGCCTTGTAGCCGATCACCTACGGACCACAAAAAAAGCTTGCTACAAGGGTTCTTTAACGTGCAGGAAGCGTGGCATTTCTTCCAACACGTGGACCTGAGTTTACATCCCATCCGAAAGATGGGTTGTGTATTTATTCATCCCGCACAACCACGGAATTGGTCCTATTTCTATATCCCGGGGTTCCCTCAGGGTCAGCCCCGTTTAGGAGGGGTCATACCCCGCAAGCCGGAGATACTAGGTCCTATTTCTATATCCCGGGGTTCCCTCGGAGTCCTCTGTTAGGAAGACTCATACTCCAAGCTCAAAGGATGCTGCGGGCCTATTCATAAGCCGGGACCGCGCACGGCGGAAACTTTATTGGAATGATGTATTGAAGGTCCTCTGCAAAAATTCCTCATTTCACTAGGATCAGACAAAAGATACTTGTGCCAATGGAGAACATATCTTAACATTAGACCTATTGGTAAAATAGATCTTTTTTGGTCATGCATGGCGTACAAGCATTTTGTCAGCTCAGTCTTCAAGCCTCTAGTTTTATTTTTTTCAACCAAAATTTTGTTTTGGTCCAACAACTTCACTTAGTTCGAGTTGACTGTGGACGGGTGTATCATGCGCTCTTGTTACAGCAGTATTTTTAGCTCACCTGACCCAAAGGGTCAGTGTAAGCTATTGCCATCACTTGGCGTCCGTGGTCCATCCGTCGTCTGTCGTCCGTCGTCGTTAGCTTTTCACATTTGCATCTTCAAATTCGCAAATTCAACCAATCTTAAAAGGAATGGTGCACTAAAGGTCCTTTACGAAGATTGCTCATTTCGTTCCGATCCGATAAAAAACTCGGCCGCCAGTGCGGAACTTGGTTTAACATTGGACCCTATGGGAAAAATCACATATTCATCTTCGCCTCTGAAACCACTGAAGCAAATTCAACCAAACTTTACAGGAATGTTGTTCTAAAGGTCCTTGACAAAGAATACTCATTTTGTTCCGATCCGATAAAAAACATGGCCGCCAGCGCGGAACTTAGTTTAACATTGGACCCTATGGGAAAATCACATTTTTATCTTCTGTGAAACCACTGAAGCATATTCAACCAAACTTTACAGGATGATGTACTAAAGGTCCTTTAGGAAGATTGTTCAATTCGTTCTGATCCGATAAAAAACATGTCCAACAGCGCGGAACTTAGGTTTAACATTGGACCTTATGGAAAAAATCAAATTTTCATCTTCTCCTCTTAAACCACTGATGCAAATTCAACCAAACTTTACAGGAATGATGTACAAAAGGTCCTTGACAAAGAATGCTCATTTTCTTCCTATCCGATAAAAAACATGGCCGCCAGCCCGGAACTTAGGTTTAATATTGGACACTAAGGGAAAAATCACAATTTCATCTTCTCCTCTGACACCACTGAAGAAAATTCAACGAAACTTTACAGGAATTATGTTCTAAAGGTCCTTGACTAAGAATACTCATATTTTCCGATCCGATAAAAAACATGGCCGCCCGCGCGGAACTTAGTTTAACAATGGACCATATGGGAAAATCACATTTTCATTTTCTCCTCTGAAACCAGTTAAGTAAGTTCAACCAAACTTTTCAGGAATGATGTGCAAAAGGTCCTTTATGCAGATTGCTCATTTCATACCTATCCAACAAAAAACATGGCCGCCAGCACAAAATTTAGTTTAACATTGGACCCTATGGGAAAATTACATTTTCATCTTCTCCTCTGAAACCACTAAAGCAAATTCAACCAAACTTTACAGATATTACGTATTAAAGGTCCTTAACAAAGATTGCTTATTTCGTTCCGATTTGATAAAAAAAACATGGCCGGTAGCTTAGGTTCAACATTGGACCCTATGGGAATAATTACATTTTCATCTTCTCCTCAGAAACCACTGAAGCAAATTCAACCAAACTTTACAGGAATGATGTACTAAAGGTCCTTGACAAAGAATACTCATTTTGGTCGATGCGTCTGCTGGTGGACTGTTAGTCCCCGAGGGTATTCACCAGCCCAGTAGTTAGTACTTCGGTGCTGACCCGAAAGCCGATTTTATTTCAAACCTTGCAATATCTAAATTTTTTGTAAATTTTGTTGAAAACTAAGGAGTATCTCCCTCATGCAAATCTCTGTCCTTAGCTGATTTTGGCTTCACATTTAGAACATATTGGATATTTGTTCTTTATCAGTTTTTGAAAGATATTTGATTTTATGGTCTTCCAAACTTTTAGATTTTATCTGCACTGAAGAGACATAAGTTGTCGAAATGCGCATATGCAGAAAGTAAGTTCACAGTAACTTCGGTATTTTAGTTATTTGTTCCGATCCCATAAAAAATATGGCCACCAGAGCGGAACTTACTTCAACATTGCACCCTATGGGAAAATCACATTTTTATCTTCTCCTCTGAAACCCCTGAAAAGTCCTGTATAAAGATTGCTCATTTCATTACAATCAGATAGAAAACATGGGTGCCAGCATGGAACATAGTTTTACATGGACTCTATGGGAAAATCACATTTTTATCTTCTCCTAATAAACCACTGAAACAAATTCAACCAAACTTTAGAGGAATGATGTACGGAAAGTACTTTACAAAAACTACTCATTTAATTTTGATACGGTTAAAAACATGGCCTGCACTGCAGAACATAGTTTAACATTGGAGCCAGGTATTAGAAAGACATCCTTTTCATCATCTTCTCTGAAACTATTCAAGCAAATTTAACTAAATGTAAAGAAGGTTCTTTGCAAAAATTACTCGATCCAATAAGATAAGACAAAAACACAGGTTCTAATGGAGAATTTTACTAAATATTAGACCCCATTGGTAATAAACATATTTTTGGTCATTCATGGCATAAGCATTTTGTCAGGTGAGCGATACAGGCTCAGTCTCCGAGCCTCTAAGTTTAATATTGTCTTTCAACATCGACTGACATTAAGAAGTAAAAGAGTTAACAAATATTGGGTCTAAACAATCACTGCAATATTATGTACTTGATCTTGTCGACAATTTGTTAGTCTATTCACGCTTAAATTTGGAATTCTGAATTGTGTCAAAGATATTTTTGGTATTTTGACTCGCTGTCTTCCTATTACTTTTTCTTAGTCATGTGACATTTGTTAGCTTTAATCATGGTATGGTATAGAGGTCTGGAGTCGATGAACTTGAGTGTATATAGACATTTTAAGTAATTCTGACATTTACAGTCGTTTTCATAGGTCAACCAGCTGTTACTATTTGGGACCTTATTCTGGTCCTTGTTAGTTCCCTTTTTGGAAAGAAGATCCATGGCCCCTCTTAAACGTTTCGGGAAATATCAAATTTTATTGCTGATTTTCAGCTGACTCCTCATCACACTCAAAACCATAACATCATGATAAATGGCCTAAAAATAAATGCCCATGTATCTCAATAATCAGTATTCTACGATAGGATACTTAAATTGACAATAACCTTTATCTGACTTTTCTATGACACTTAAAATTGCAATAAATTTGAACAACAAATATAAGCAATGAAGGGATATGAGATAAATGCACATGACACAAAGTCTCCGCAATTACATGGTAAAACAAAGTAATGGAACAACGCTTTTATTGTTGTTCTTCATCTTTAACTCACCTTGAGGCTTCAAATAATTAGCTTTGCTCTTACCTCATAGTAAGTTCAAGGCATCTCCTAGCACTGGTTTCACTGGAATTCAACGCTAACGTTTACATGATAGTAACCCCAACTCTTTCTCTCCTAGTAACTTGTAAAAAAAAGTTCACACGACGATACAGCTGAAATAGTACTAAAACTGGCTTTGAACATTGGTCAATCTTTCAGCCAAGAATCAGCCTACCCTTTTCAACTCTGAAACTTCCTAAGACTCTCAGTTAAGAGTGCAGGTCATTGAATTTGTGTCTTTGGCAACAGTGTCTGTAAGATCATATGGTAATTCTTTTAATCTGATCATAAATTTTGAGTTTCATTTGAAAATTCGACACAATAAAAAAACTACAGGCTCACATGAGCCTGTATCGCTCACCTGGTGACTGGTTTTATTCATTGTCACCAATAGACCACCCATTCATACTATAAATCAGTTCACCATGTTACATTTTCATTCTCGGATGAGGTACAAACTAAAATTCACAAACTTTGGGAGGGATCACCCAAACACAATTGTAACCAAGTTTGTTTCCAATTGGCTCAGTAGGTTCAGAGGAGAAGACATTTGAATGCATTTCCTGTAGAGTCCCTATGTTAAACTATGTTCCACGCTGGTGGCCATCTTGGATGAGGTAAGAACGTAAAAATCACAAACTTTAAAGAGGACCACCCAAGGACTATTGTGACCAAGTTTGGTTCAATTTGACTTGGTAGTTTCAGAGGAGAAGATCTTTGGATGCATTGCCCATAGGGTCCCTATGTTAAACTTTGTTCCCTGCTGGCGGCCATCTTGAATGAGGTATGAACATAAAAATCACAAACTTTTAAGGAAAACATCTAAAGACTATTGTAACCAAGTTTGGTTCCAATTGGCTCAGTTGGTTCAGAGAAAAGACATTTGAATGCATTTCCCATAGGGTCCGTATGTTAACCTGTGCTCCACGCTGGCAGCCATCTTGGATGAGGTACAAACGTAAAAATCACAAACTTTCAAGGGGACCACCCAAGGACTACTGTGACAAAATTGGTCCCCATTGGCTCAATGGTTTCAGAGAAGAAAATCTTTGAATGCATTTCCCATTGGGTCCTATGTTAAACTATCTTCCCCACTGGCGGCCATCTTGGATGAGATGCCAACTGCTGAACATATGTAAAAATTTAGTTCTGGAAAACCTCAACACTTTTGCAATTCACATTTAACCTTTATCTCAAACAGTTTTTGAAATAAAAGTAAAAATGTTTAAAAATTGGGAAAATTTAAAGAAAAAGCGGCAATAACTCCGATGTGGGTTCAAATTGCAGGAAATGTAGATCTTACTATGCTGACCATTTTTGTTACATAAACTATACTTGTATCTTCTACCATTTTCAATATATAAGACTAAAAGTAACGAAAAACTAAAAATTTTACGGAAAAGGTGCAATAACTCCAAGACGGTTAAACGGATATTCTTCAAAACTGCAGGGCATGTAGATCTCATCATGCTGATCATTTTTACTTCGTGTCAGAATTTTGATATCTGTAATGGTTTTCGAGTAATTTGCAAAAAACGGCAATTTACCCCTACGTTCTATTTTTAGTAACAGCGGCCATGTTGTTTGGTCTACGGACATAAAAATCACAAACTTGAAAGAGCATACCCTAGTGATGATTCAGGCCAAGTTTGGTTAGTATTGGCACAGTAGTTTCAGAGGAGAAGATCTTTGAATAAAAGTTAACGGACGGACGAACGACGGACGCCGAGTGATGGCAAAAGCTCACATGGCCTTTGGCCTTTACAAAATTAGAACTTTAAATAAATCTATTTAAATCTTACTAAATAAATTGATTGCTTTTAAAAAAGCGACATTTGTAAATAGGTCTTTAAGACAATCTGCAGAATAAACATCACGCCTGATATCGGCAACATCTACACATTAAATTAAAACGTGCTGGATTGTATAAGGACAATTCAGGTCTGTCATCACCTTTGAGGATAAAACTATGTGTTGTTCAAGTGCGTCCAATACGAAATCGGTTCAACACTACCTGTTCCCTACGGCTTTTACCATAGGAAGCGACTTTTTTACCGACGTCTGACTGTATTCCATGCAGTTTACTATTTATTTACAGGTCCCATTTGGCCTGCCATAACTTTAAAATGTATTTAACAATTAAAGGCTTTATGTCAGTGTACGGTACTGGACAATCCGGCCTCTCGTCATTTAGTGCATCCTTGGCTTCCTGATCAGCAACTGTGTTTCCATAGACCCCACATGACTAGGAATCCATACATAAATGACTTCATTGCCTAATGCTACAAGCGACTTGTAGAATTCGGCTATTTTCAAAATAATTGGGTGTTTTGTTTTTCAACTTTCAATTGCCAATAGGCAATGAGAGAGAATCGGAACAGATCATGAACTTATTTGATTGCGATAAAGCTACAAATTTAAGTGCTGAGTAAATAGCTTTAGCTTCAGCAGTAAATATTGAACTAGAGAATGGTAGTCGGAGAGTTGCTGTACGATCTCCGAAAACGGCTGCAGAAGTCACTCTGTCTCCATCCTTAGAGCCACAAGTGTAAATTTGCAAGTATTCAGGATGTTCAGATTTAATTCTTACAAAGTTCTGCTGGATTACCAGAGGATTGGTATTAAACTTTTTATATTTCCGTAGTTCAAAATTAAATGTCGGTTTTGGGTTCAACCATGGTGGTTTTTTGGCAGTTTCTGAAGGGGCGATTTCGTCCAGATTTATATTAGCAGATTCAAGGTGTGGTTTGATACGAAGACCGAAAGGTTTTATAACGTTAGGACGTTTTTCATAGGCAGCTTTGTGAAGAGGTTTGAAAACACAATTGTGAGCAGGATTGGAAGGATACGCTTTAAGCTTTGTTGCATATTTGAAACCAAGTTTAACAGGTCGGTCTTCCATGGAAGGTTCATTAGCTGCAACATACAGACTCTCCACAGGAGAGGTTCTGAACGCACCTAATGAAAGACGCAAACCTTGGTGGTGAACGGTATCTAATGATTTGATGTATGATTTACGGGTGGAACCGTAAATAAAACATCCATAATCTAATTTTGATCGAAGCAACGATCGATATCAATTTAATAAAACAGTGCTATCCACACCGCAGTCGGTACTCGACACAACTTTGAAAATATATAATGCCTTGAGGCATTTATTTTTTAGCATTTTGATATGGGGAGAAAGGA
Organism: Modiolus philippinarum; assembly: GCA_002080025.1. Taxonomy (NCBI): domain Eukaryota; kingdom Metazoa; phylum Mollusca; class Bivalvia; order Mytilida; family Modiolidae; genus Modiolus; species Modiolus philippinarum. The sequence goes on along the minus strand of MJUU01004516.1, from coordinate 708 downwards.
GAGTTTACTGGCAAAGATTAAAACCAAGGAACTTGGCCTCTTTTACAATAGTTATAGGGTTATGATATAGTTTAGGCTCTAGGTCTGGGTGCATTTTCCAATGCATCCTGACTGTTTTCGAGCTTGAAAATTTAAAACCAATTTTGGATTCTGTATTCTTCTGTATCTTTAGATTAAAAGTTAAGTTTGTTTCGTTCTTTTTGTTCTTGAATTCTCTGGAATGTGGGTCCTAGATTTTTAGAAGAAGAATGTTTCTCAAAAGTTTCTCCGATTTTATTTGCAATATCTTTTTCAGATATTAAAATATCTTGTCCGTTTTTGATGTAATTGACATTAGCTTTCCTATTTTTACCTTTGATAGTTTGTACAATATTCAATACTTTGTTCATAGGGGTGTGGCAATTTAATTTAGAGACAAAGTTGTGCCAAGAAGTGTCTCTTCTTTGTTTCAAGGTTCTTCGAGCTTTTGCACGAAAAACGCGAAACTTGCCAAGATTGTCCGTCGTTGGATGTTTATCGAAAAGTTGCTCTGCCTTTTTACGATTTTTCAGTGCATCATCACAGTCATCGTCAAAAGAAGGTTTCCCAGGCTGTTATAGGTTTACCGAGGTTTTCGGTATAGATTTATCTGCAATCGAAAGTATAAAGTATTTTTTCACCGAAAAGACTTCAGGGATCAAGAACATCTTCAAACAATTCAGATTTCAA
>MJUU01004515.1:925-12604 GCA_002080025.1 Modiolus philippinarum | reverse complement strand
AGGGGCACACTGACAGCAGCGGTACCGATTGTAACACATATGATAAATTTCATGTTGGTGAGAACTGATGAAAGTTTCAAAGGAACTATGTCCAGCCAGTGATGTATTTAGTTCTATGAGATCAGTGAAGCCTTCCTTTGTATGTTCTACAATCAGTGTAGAGTTCCTGTTGAAATTCTCTCTTTCTTTAGAATCCATTTCTCAGCATATTTGTACACTACAGATAAATGAAAAATAATGATTTACTTAGGGCTGATCAAGAAAAGTTGGTCTGGTATCCTTTGAAGGTACTTTAAATAAATTTCTGTGGATGGTTGTGTTTTCATCATCTGATTGCATTGAAAATATAGGGAGAAATTCTATGGGTGGTGGGTGTCAATAAAAAGTGCCTTCAAAGACCCCCATGTCTATTTTTCTGGAACAGCTCTTACATGACTGGTAAAGATTATCAAAAGAACAAAAGGTACTAATGCTGCCTTAATATCAACCTTATCAAAATTAGATTTACCAATTGTTCTTTACAGTCACTGCATTCTTGATCTAACAACATCCCATTTTACTTTCAATTCTATGACCTTCGACATCAACCAATCCGAATCCATTCTACATGATTTTGAAGACATTTAGCTTTATAATAAAAGCTGAGGATGAATCATGATGAATTATCTAAACAGAAAGTAAAATTGGATGGTGTTAAATCTTCCATGCAGTCACTGTAGTGAACAATTGGTAGACCTAATTTTAATTAGATTGCCTTAATATAAGTCTGTTCTTCCGGTTGACATAGTTTTTGTTTCTGAAAATTTGTTTCAAAATATAGAATTACTGAAATAATATTTGTTTGCTTTGATTGTGTATTAGTTTTGGTATTCAGGTCATCGAGTTATTTCTGTTTGGTCCTTTTAGTGCTTAGGTTTTAGTCTGTAAATCTGGATTGTGTGTCAAATAAATCTGATTTGATGTTCAGATGTGTACAGTTCTGTTGATCGGGTATGGTGTTTGAATTTATTCAGTTCTGCAGTTCACCAGTCGGGGACAAAACCTATTCAAGTTATCAAAATCATGTATTTTCAGCAATAACTTATTTAAGTTAATTAATGTTGAATTCTTCAAAATGATCAACTTTGATAGCAAATTTGTTCATTAAATTTCTTAATGATAAAATTTTTTCTCAAACAAACAAAAGTTTTTCCCATATGGTTTGGAATCTTGACTGTGTAATTACCTATCAATTATAAATGCGCAAAGAGAGTAAACACATGTGCCAATCCCCATAAAGATTACACCCTTGGGAAATTAAATCGCAATTATCTTTGAAACAGTTCACCAAATCAATTAGACAGACTATGATTAGACTGAGGTTAACTATCTAAAACGAGTATAATAATAGACTTAATGTGACCATTAAGTAAGAATTCCAACAAAACTGAATATAATGTAAGAAAGACTAAAATAACTCAATAAACTTATCAACAAAGTAATGTCCCTTGATTAACAAATTGGTAATTCATACAGGCCAGGGATAACTCTACTTTACCATTAAGGGCGGCTTAGCAGCCCCAATTTTCCCTAGTGGTCCCAAACAAGATCTTGCCAAAATAAAAAATCCCAATGGGAATTGTTACGATCCGCTAAGATCGATTGTTAGTCCCAGTTCAAACCAAACAGTCCATTCTTTACATTGGGGATCTTATAAATATGTTGTTTTGAATGAAAAAAAATCCTCATAGTTACAAAAAGAAAGGGTCTTTCCTCTAACAAGAGGCTCTCAAGAGCCTGTATCGCTAACCTGGACCATGGTAAGAGGCATTTCAAAGAGGAAAAACAAAACATAAAATTTAGCAGAATACTTTTATTTCTAAAATTACAGTACTCTTGTTTGGTTTTCATGGCAAACAAAAGATCCACCATCCATTACAGCCAATAACAGAACATCATTCAAAAAAAAATTGGGCAGGGGTTCCCCTTATAATCAAGGTAATACATATCAATGAAACTAAAACATTCAGACAACAATTCAAATAAAAATTCACAAATTTGGGCAGAATTTCCTCATAAAATCAATAGGGCCAATGTATGTTCCAGATGGTGGCCATATTGGATGAGGTACACCCTGCCAGACACATTTTTGGATGGGACCACCATAGGACCATTGTGACTAAGTTTGGTTCTAATTGGACTAGTAGTTTTTGACAAGAAGATCTTTGAATGTATATTCAATGGGGTCCAATGTTAAAACAATGTTCCTGCTGGCAGCCATCTTGGATGAGGTACAGACCTGCCAGAAACCTTTTTTGGAAGGGACCATCCAAGGGCCATTGTGACAAAGTTTGGTTATAATTGGAATGGTAGTTTCTGACAAGATATTTGAATGTCTTTTCCATAGGGTCCAATGTTAAAACTATGTTCCCGCTTGCGACCATCTTGGATGAGGTACATACCTGCCAAATACCTTTTTGGATGGGACCATCTAAGGACCATTATGGTTTAGTTTAGTTTTAATTGGACTTGTAGTTTCTGAGAAGATCTTTGAATGTATTTTCCACAGGGTGCAATCTTAAAACTATTTTCCCCGCTGGTGGCCATCTTGGCTGAGGTACGGACCTGCCGGATACCTTTTTTGGAAGGGACCATCTAAGGACTATTGTGGCTAAGTTTAGTTTTAATTGGACTAGTAGTTTCTGAGAAGATGTTCTTTGAATATATTTTCAATAGGATCCAATGTAAAACATAGGTAATCAACGATTACAAAGTTTGCCTCGTTATGGCACATGGACACAGAAACCCAATTTTGCCAGGGTGCTCATTTACCATCCCTAATGCATGTATACAAAGGCTACACGATCTTACCATATACAGTAACAGAGACCTGAACTCGGACGTAAACTTGAATGTAAGTCACTCAAGCGGAAAATATAGGTCAAAGTGACCTAATTTTGCCTGGATGCTGACCTACCATCATAGATGCATGCAAGTGCAAGGTTAGATGATCCTACCTTGTACAGCGACTGAGATCTGAACTAGGACGTAAAGATGAATGTAAGTCACTCAAGCGGAAAATATAGGTCAAAGTGGCCTAATCTTGCCTGGATGCTGACCTACCATCAAAGACGCATGCACATGCAAGGTTAGATGATCCTAGCATGTACAGTGACTGAGATCTGAACTCGGACGTAAACTTGAATGTAAGTCACTCAAGCGGAAAATATAGGTTAAAGTGACCCTATTTTGCCTGGATGCTGACCTACCATCAGAGATGCAAACACATGCAAGTTTAGATGGTTCTAGCATGTACAGTGACTGAGATCTGAACTCAGATGTAAAGTTGAATGTAAGTCACTCAAGCGGAAAATAAAGGTCAAAGTGACCTATTCTTGCCTGGATGCTAACCTACCATCAAAGACACATGCACATGCAAGGTTAGATGATCCTAGCATGTACAGTGACTGAGATCTGAACTCAGACGTAAAGTTGAATTTAAGTCACTCCAGCGAAAAAAATATAGGACAAAGTGGCCTAATTTTGCCTGGATACTGACCTACCATCAAAGATGCATGGACATGCAAGGTAAGATGATCCTAGCATGTACAGTGACTGAGATCTGAACTCGGACGTAAACTTGAATGAAAGTCACTCAAGCGGAAAATATAGGTCAAAGTGACATAATTTTGCCTGGATGCTGACCTACCATCAAAGATGCATGCACATGCAAGGTTAGATGATCCTTGTATGTACAGTGACTGACATCTGAACTCGGACATAAACTTGAATGTAAGTTACTCAAGCGGAAAATATAGGTCAAAGTGACCTAATTTTGCCTGGATGCTGACCTAGCATCAGAGATGCATACATATGCACAGTTAGATTATTGTACTATGTATAGTAACTGAGATATGAACTAAAATGTAAATTTGAATGCAAGCCACTCAAGCGGAAAATATAGGTCAAAGTGACCTAATTTTCATGGAGGCTTGCATGCAAAGTTTGATGACTCTACACTGCATAGTTACTAAGATATATACCCAAATGCAGACGAGGACGCGGGCACGGACGCGGACGAGGATGTCAGGGGTACTCCAATAGTCCCCCTCAACTTCGTTGAGGCAAACTAAAAATATGTTCCCCGCTGATAAGGTACCGACCTGTCGGATACCTTTTTTGGTAGGGACCATTGGCATTTAAGGGAAATTGTGACTAAGTTTGGCTATAATTGGACTGGTAGTTCCTGAAAAGATCTTTGAATGTCTTTCGCCACAGGGTTCAATGTTAAAACTATGTTCCCTGCTGGCGGCCATCTTGGATTAGGTACAGACCTCCCGGAAATCTTTTTTGGAAGGGACCATCTAAGGATCATTGTGACTAAGTTTGGTTATAATTCTACTGGTAGTTTCTGAGAAGAAGATCTCTGAATGTCTTTTCCATAGGGTCCAATGTTAAAACTATGTTCCCCCCTGGTGGCCATCTTGGATTAGGCACAGACATGCCGGATATAATTTTTAATGGGGACCACCCAGGGACTATTGTGACAAAGTTTGGTTCTAATTGGCCTAGTGGTTTTAGAGGAAAAGATCTTTGAATGAAAAGTTTACGTCGGACTGATGCTAGACTAAGGACCACGGACAGACGGTCGACGGACACAGGACCCCAAGTGATGGCAAAAGCTCACCCTGGCATAGCCAGGTGAGCTAAAAAATGGTATTTTCATTCATGTCTCCAACGCGAATATTTCATTAACCGTCATTACTGTCAACAGGCCACGTGATCAGTAAAGTGTTGATATTGTTGCCAATTAGCTATTAATAGTAGATAAATGCCACTGACAATATTTAAGGTGCTAAAGATGTGAAGGTATTGGTTAAAATGGTCTTACATTTTATCCTACAACAGTTAAATATGTACAGTACAGAAAGAGACGTACCATAACTAATCACTTGGGGAGACATAAATTTTAATCCTTAAAATCACAGACATACTATCACTGTGATAGACCTAAAAAGCAATAAAACAGAACGGAGAGGATAAAATTTCATTACCTGTTTTACCTGTAATTCCTTTGAAGTGTACCTGCTTAATTAGATTTTTACCTGTAAAACCAAATCTTGAGTTTTATAATTTTATAACCCCAATTAAACATTCTTTTAAGGTAGAAATTACTCCCCATCACTTTCCTAGACATCCCCATTATCACAGTCATTAGTTATGGTATGTCTCTTTCTGTACTGTATTATTAAACTTAGAAACATCAAATAAAATGTAAAATAAACACGGATATGATGGTCCGCATTGAACCCGTTACAATTTTTTTCTCCGCACCTGAACTTTCGGATTATTGTTATATTAGTCCCAGGTAATACGGACTTCTTGACCTTGACGGATCTTGTCTTTCTTATCGGTACTAATAAGTTCTTGACGGTTCTTATTGTAATGCTGTTTCATACCTTGACCTCTTGTTTTACATTGACGAACATGGACGTCTGAAATCTAGGTTATATGACAAAAGTGATGATTTTGACTTTCCAATTGTGAACTTTCCCTTTCTCTGCAGCAATATACCTACACCCCCGCATATGGAGTGTGTATTTCACAACTGATTCATTACTGTAGAGCGTGCAGTTCATGCAGTGACTTTGTAGAAAGATCAAAATCACTGTGGAACAGCTGCTGAGTCAGGGATATGTTCAGCTGTTCTTAGTTTCGTCCCTTCAGAAATTGTAAGGCTGTCAACACGACATCATAGATAGATATGAAATGTCAGTGTCACAAATTGAAAACTAACATTTTCAGCTAGATTCACGTCTTTCTGGATTTGACATTACCTGCTTTGACTTTACCCTGGATTAACCCACTGACAGAGTGACGGGTGCTGTATACAGAGCAGGACATGCTTACCCTTCCGGAGCACCTGATGTCACTCTGTTTTTTGAGAGTTCACACTGTTAGTGCTTTAGTTTTTTTGTGTTGTATATACAAGTATAGTATTTGTTAGAGGGGTAATGATTCATTGATGGATCGATTATATCGATCCAAAGTGATGACGATTCCTGTATCGTATCGTTGGTCCAGAATCGCGATACCGAAAACGGCTTTGTTTAATACAACCGCACCCGATCCGATCTGCGTTTTATTAGCGCCAATATGGCGAAACTCGTAGATCCAAACGAAATTGTCATTGTGAATGCTCCCATGGCTTATAAATTGATATAATTACTAATATTTAATGACACAATTATGACAGATACATGGCTCAGATATTAAAACAATTGTATAATGCAATTCATAGTCTTGATATCTGCTGAATTTATTTCAAGAAAACAAGATTTACAATACCATGATACGTATCGTGATAGTATCGTATCGCTAGCAGATATCAGAATACGTATCGTATCTTGAGATTCCTCACGATACTCAGCTCTAGTATTTGTGAGTGTTTGTGGGCATGTAGTGTCTTTGGTCTTCCGTCTACTGGTGTTCTTGCTTTTGCCTTGTCTCTGGACTTTGACTTTTGTAATCTTGTGCTTTGTTCCTTGGGTATTCTACTGCCATTGTTTTTAAAGACTTTATTTAAATAACTTCGTAAGTTTCTTAGTGCTTATTGTCGGTAATGGCGACATCTTGACAGATCTTGTCCTTCTTGACGGTTCTTTTGTTATGCCAACTTATGGTGTTTTGCATACAGAAATATATCATTATACCATCAGTTGGGTCATAGTATGCATTTCTTGTCTGTACCTAGCTTCTTGTCGGTTTCTTGTCGCTTCTTGATGGTTCTTGTCGGTAATTAGTGAGATCCATGAAACAATGTAGGTCATCTTGTTTCTGCCTTTTTATCATTACATGATCAGGGAAGACTTCAGATAAAATAAACTAGAGGCTCAGAGACTGAGCCTGTATCACTCACCTGACAAAATGCTTCTATTCCATACATGTCCAAAAACGATGTTTATTACCAATGAGGTCTAATGTTTAGCTATGTTCTCCATAAGCACCCATTTTATTTCTGATCCTATTGAAATGAGTAATTTTTCAAAGGACCTACTATACATTTAGTTAAATTTGCTTGAATAATTCAGAGTCTGAGAAGATGATCAAAAGGATGGTTTTTCTCATACCAGCCAAGGCTCCAATGTTGAAACTATGTTCTGCACTAGCTGCCATGTTTTTTATCAGATCAGAATAAAATGAGCAATCTTCATGAAGTACCTTCCATACATCATTCCTGTAAAGTTTGGTGGAATTTGCCTAAGTGGTTAGAGGAGAAGATTAAAATGTGATTTTCCCCTAAGGTCCAATGTTAAAATATGTTCCGTGCTGGCTGCTATGTTTTTTGTCGGATCAGAAGGAAATGAGCAAACTTTGTTAAGGATCTTTAGTACATCATTCCTGAAAAGTTTCGTTGAATTTGCTTAAGCTGTTTCAGAGCAGAAGATGAAAATATGATTTTCCCCAAAGGGTCTAATGTTAAACCTAAGCTCGTGTTGGCGGCCATGTTTTTTATCCGATCAGAAAGAAATGAGCAATCTTCGTAAAGGACCTTCCATACATCATTCATGTAAAGTTTGGTTGAATTTGCTTCAGAGGTTTCAGAGCAGAAGATGAAAATGTGATTTTCCCATAGGGTCCAATGTTAAACCATGTTGTGTGCTGGCAGCCATGTTTTTTTATTGGATAGGAAAAAATGAGCATTCTTCCTAAAGGACCTTCCATACATCATTCCTGTAAAGTTTGGTTGAATTTGCTTCAGAGGTTTCAGAGCAGAAGATGAAAATGTTATATTTTCCATAGGGTCCAATGTTAAATCTAAGTTCCACGCTGGCGGCCATGTTTTTTATTGGATCGGAAAGAAATAAGTAATCTTTGTAAAGGACCTGCCATATATCATTCCTGTAAAGTTTGGTTGAATTTGCTTCAGCTGTTTCAGAGCAGAAGATGAAAATGTGATTTTTTCCTTAGGGTCCAATGTTAAGTCTAAGTTCTGCGCTGGCAGCCATGTTTTTTATCGGATCGGAAAGAAATGAGTAATTTTTTTATAAGGACCTTTAGTACATCATTCTTGTAAAGTTTGGTTGAATTTGCTTCAGCCGTTTCAGAGCAGAAGATGAAAATGTGATTTTTTCTATAAGGTCCAATGTTAAATCTAAGTTCCTTGCTGGTAGCCATGTTTTTTATCGGATTGGAAAGAAATGAGTAATAGTTGTAAAGGACCTTCCATACATCATTCCTGTAAAGTTTGGTTGAATTTGCTTCAGCCGTTTTAGAGCAGAAGATGAAAATGTGATTTTTCCCAAAGGGTCTAATGTTAAACCTAAGCTCGCGTTGGCGGCCATGTTTTTTATCCGATCAGAAAGAAATGAGCAATCTTCGTAAAGGACCTTCCATACATCATTCCCATAAATTTTGGTTGAATTTGCTTAAGTGGTTTCAGAGGAGATGATGAAAATGTGATTTTCCCATAAGGTCAATCTTAAACCATGTTCCTTGCTGGCGGCCATATTTGTTGTTGGATCGGAGGGAAATGAGTAATCTTTGTAAAGGACCGGTTGAATTTGCTTCAGCCGTTTCAGAGCAGAAGATGAAAATGTGATTTTTTCCATAGGGTCCAATGTTAAATCTAAGTTCCGCGCTGGCGGCCATGTTTTTTATCGGATCGGAAAGAAATGAGTAATCTTTGTAAAGGACCTTTAGTACATCATTCCTCTAAAGTTTGGTTGAAATTGCTTCAGCCGATTCAGAGCAGAAGATGAAAATGTGATTTCCCATAGGGTCCAATGTTAAACCATATTCCGTGCTGGCGGCCATGTTTTTTGTCACATTGGAACGAAATGAGCAATTATTGTTAATGCCCTTTCGTACATCATTTCTGTAAAGTCTGGTTGAATTTGCTCTAGCCGTTTCAGAGCAGAAGATGAAAATACGATTTTTTCCATAAGGTCCATTCTGTGCTGGTAGCCATGTTTTTTGTCGGATCGGGACAGACCTGCCATACATCATTCCTGTAAAGTTTGGTTGAATTTGCTTCAGCCGTTTCAGAGCAGAAGATGAAATGTGATTTTCCCATAGGGTCCAATGTTAAACCACGTTCAGTGCTGGTGGCCATGTTTTTTGTCGGATCGGAATGAAATGAGCAATCTATGTTAAGGACCTTTAGTACCCCGGTACAAAGTTTGTTTGAATTTGCTTAAGTGGTTTCAGAGGAGAAAATGAAAATGTGAAAAGTTTAACGGACGGACGGCGGACGAACAGACAGACGACGGATGACAGACGCCAAGTGATGACAATAGCTCACACTGACCCCTTTGGGTCAGGTGAGCTTATAAAGACTCATGCAGTTGATAATTATGAAATACCGATTCACAGATACAAAATAACTACAATCATACTGATCTCTATGTAGACTTTAAGTCCCGGCCAACGTAATGTATACAGAATGTTTTTCCCTGGATTTTAAGATCAAAAGACAAGGCGGATTATCTACAAATGCGGATAATACACGGCTTTTTTCCGAATTAAGCCTTGGTCCGGTCAACTGAGCGCTTGCCATAATATCATCAACTTTGAACAGGCAACTGGGAACCTCTATCACGTTACATTTTTTGTAGTCAGTGGCACAAAAAAGGGCACAAGTACTATCTCTAGTATTATATAAAGCACATATTATAGTAACAGATGATCTAAAGCAGCATAACTTAATGTTTGAAAATCGCCACATAAAAAATTCCCAATCTGAGTCAAATTTCCGAATTGGATGCTAAGGGGACCCATTTTAAATTCTGTGGGATCAAGCCCGTTTTGCTCCATCATTTGTCCAGAACTTGCATAAATTATCTAAAGAAAAATCAGTAACTCATTTAAGTGATGTTAGTGATTACTTATATAAGTTTCACCCCTGACTGTTCATCTGGTTTTTTGTTCAAATTTGTTCAGATCTTTTGTAATGGTTGGTTTTCAGATCTGATAAGCTATGCTGATCTGGTTTGATCTTCAGATTTGTTCTTGCTATTTATGTATTATTCATTTAGTAACACTTGGGTCAAAAATGCATTAATGTACTGCCCGGTGTTAACCAACTCTATTATCCATGAATTATTTGGATTCTTTTGGACAATTATGATACATGTTTGAAAAAGAAAGGAAATTGAGTAAATGTCAAGGAGTCAACATCCCATATCCAGGTTAAACGACCCAAAACAAAGCATGTTTGTACTAAATTGACATTTGGTAGCCCATAAATGTCGCCTAAATGGCTTTTCAAGTAACTTAATGTACAAATGTACCTTTAATGTCAAAAACAAAACTGTAAAAATAACATCAGAATCAAAAGATTATGTCATTTGAACAAAATGTTATCAGGCATGGTCCCCTTTTCAGAGAATAGCAAATCCTCTTTTGCAGTAGGAGTACATTTAAAAAGTCACTCTTTTTCCACTTGTTGTTCCTATGTGTATCGGGCCTGGGTGGCCAAGTGGTCAAGGTAGCTCTACTACCTAATACAACCACTGTAGTCTTATCACCACTGCCGTGTGAGTTCACGTCCCACTTTGTAAATTACAAAAAAGGGTGCACTCGACTTACAATCGTTAGTGATAAGGTATGTCAGTTACCTGCCCAAGGTCGGTGGTTCTCTCCAGCTTCCTCCAACACTAAAACTGACCATCATGAAATACCTGAAATACTGCTGAAAGTGACATTAAACCCAATATCAATCAATCATTAAACCCAATAGCAATCAATCAATCACCTCAAGTGGTCTCACAGCATTTTTTGCACATCGTATTATTCAGTAGATAGTAATGTTGTACTTACACAATATATTAATTGGTTGAGTTGTCACATGATCAATGTACAAATTCCATTTTTATAACATCTCAAACTACATGATGCTTGAAACTTTCCATACCTGCAAATTATAATAGAATTCCACAGTTAATTCAAAGCACATATTTATCATGGTTTTATATAGGCCAGAGTTTTTTTCATTAGTTGGTTTACAGGACCCCATGCCCTAATTTTGCTGTTTTCAAAATAAAAATAAAATTTCAAAATGATCTTTTATCATTTTAGTTCCTGCCTTATATGAGTCAGGGATATGTTCAGCTGTTCTTAGTTTCGTCCCTTCAGAAATTGTATGGCCGTCAACACGACATCATAGATAGATATGAAATGTCAGTGTCACAAATTGAAAACTAACATTTTCAGCTAGATTCACGTCTTTCTGGATTTGACATTACCTGCTTTGACTTTACCCTGGATTAACCCACTGACAGCAGGGCCTAATCTATAGTGCATTTAGGGGCCGAATTTCGGCCCCATTCCCAATGGACAAAAAACATAATTTTTCCCAATTTCAAGATATAAAATTCCCAATTTTGTTTATGTTTAAAAACGTCGTTAAAAAGTTTCAGTTTCACGTTTTGTTTACATGAAATAGACTGGCAACTATCAGTTTTTGGTAAACCAGTCACCCGATACCACGGAAATTAAAGCTCAAGAGGAATACAGAATGCATGCTCTGGTTCCTACATTTCCTGTTTGTTTTATGCTTACTTACGTAGAGTACTGGAAACCAGATTGTTTATTCATCGAGGTCGTGTCATTGCACAAATTGAAGTAGAAATTGCTAAAATCGGCACCCAATGGATTCATAACTTTATCAAGGCACAAAAATTTAAGCAATAAAAGCTG
>MJUU01004513.1:0-22424 GCA_002080025.1 Modiolus philippinarum | reverse complement strand
ACTACCAAACGATAAGTCGTAGAAACCTGAAACCTTCACCATTGTTCAAAAGTCATATATGGCCTTCTAAAAATGTCAAGGTCAAAGGTCACCGGTCAAGGTCACTAATGACCTTATGCCTTGTTAACGCTTCAACTCATAAACCGTAATAGACGGCTGAAAACATATATGGGAAAAATGTTCATTATCATGAGACGCAACTTTGTTACATTTGGTGCGAAGAGATTTGACGACTCTTTATATGAGTTATTGCCCTTTGAAAGATTTTGAGTTTCCGTTAATGCTAAATACTCCCAAACGATAAGTCATAGAAACCTGAAACCTTCACCATTGTTCATAAGTCATGTATGGCCATCTAAAAATGTCAAGGTCAAAGGTCACCGGTCAAGGTCACTGATGACCTTAAGCTTTGTTATGGCTTCAACTCATAAACCGTAATAGATGGCTGAAAACATATAAAGGGAAAAATGTTCATTGTCATGAGACGCAACTTTGTTACATTTGGTCCAAAGAGATTCGACGACTCTTTATATGAGTTATTGCCTTTGAGAGATTTTGAGTTTCCGTTAATGCTAAATACTCCCAAACGATAAGTCATAGAAACCTGAAACCTTCACCATTGTTCATAAGTCATATATGGCCATCTAAAAATGTCAAGGTCAAAGGTCACCGGTCAAGGTCACTAATGACCTTTTGCCTTGTTATCGAATTAACTCGTAAACTGTAAGAGATAGATGATCAAATGTATTTGAGAGAATGTTTGTCTCATTGAGGTGTACATTTGGTATCCAGGTTGCTTTATTGACCCTGTTTACGAATCTGGGGTAAAAAAAAATTTTCGTCCGCCATTTGAAATTTTGTTATCGCGATATCTCGGAAACAATAAAAAATTTATGAAAACATTATATTGCAAAAATGTTCCTCTCATTGAGATCTACATTTAATTCAAATACAAAGAAAAAAGTACGACAAACGGTTTTTGAGTTATAGCCCTTGACACGTTTTGGTAAATCGGTTTTTTGCGAATCACTTTTAAACGCTTCCAGATAATATAGTAAACATATATATTTAAAGTGATCAGCATAAAAAGACCTTCAATTTGAGTACCAGGTTGAATGTGATCGGTGACCTTTGACCTTGACCTTTGACCTTGTTAGCGTATAAACTCAAAAACCGTAAGAGATGGCTGAAAAATTATATCAGCAAAAATGTTCATCACATCTAGGGCTACATTTGTTTCATTTGGACCGAAGCTCTCCAATGACTCCCCAAAGAGTTATTGCCCTTGACGCGTTTCAGAAAGCGGTTTTTGCGTATAACTTTTAAAACTTTACAGATAGTATGGTCATGTAACATATCAAATTAATCAGTAAGAAAAGATCTACAATTTGAGCCCAAGGTCAAAGGTCTTCAAGGTCATCTGTCAAGGTCATAGCCATTTTTTTGTCTTTTTATTATAAAAACAGTCTTTTAAAACTGTTAGAAATTGAAAATCAAATGTATTGGACACAATGTGCATCTCATCAAGAAGATTTCAAACATAAGACGTTACAAAACATTACAATGACCGGGAAAGACCTTGCAATTGTTCTCTGAACAATTGTCCTTTTAATTTTTACTCGTTTTCTTCTATATTAACCTTTTCAATACGTAACTACTCAAATAACTCACATTTAAATGTTGGTTGTATACTGCGACATCTTAATAGAACTCTTTTCCACAAATTCTGCAACACAATAAAATGCAATAATTCTTTCACCAGTAGTGCAGTCTCTGATCCATCTACAGTGTATAAAGGCACCCGGAAGTTCAGCATCTTGTATGTAGTATAACAAGGAAGTAAAGTTTTTTACCCTAACCAATTAATTTAAACCAGGCGATTTTCTATCTTTTTAATCTTTTTACTTACATATTATTTCTATTCTAAAATTTAAATAGCCTTATTATAAATGTGAATTGTAAAATTATTTCTGTAAAAGCTTTATATACATTACCAGGCGTGATAGATGGTAAACAAATTTCAGTTGCATGCAAGTTGTTCTATGCAAGCATGACAAATGCCTTGGACATTTAGAGATCTTAAATGAAAAACAACATTTATATACTTATATATTGATAATGTTAGATGCAGTTACCTTTCCTATGCCACCACGATGTGTATCATGAACATGTAATAAAATAAGTCGGTCTCAGATATACATGTAGGATTTATGAGATTTCAAACAGATAGATTTTGTTTTACTTGATAGTTACACACTAATTTGACTCAATAACGTTCTATATACTATGTTACCGAAAATCGGTTTTATTTGGAAACATGCAATATCTAAATATTAGAAAACTTTGTTTAAAACTAAGGAGTATATCCCTCTTGCATAGCTCTGTCCTTAGCTGATTTTGGCTTTTCTATTTCGATCTTATTGGTTATTTGTTCTCTATCAGATTTACTTCTATTTCGGTATATGGACTTCCAAATGTTTTGATATTATTTGCACTGAAGAGACATACGTTGTCGAAATGCGCATATGCAGAAACAAAAATCACAATAACTTGTGTATTTTTTAAATTATTTTCAAGAAGCTCCTGTTTTCACAATTCAACAGTAGACGTTAATTGAGTTATACGTGTACTCATGATAATAGGAGATCTACTTGATTTGTACATTTGTGTTGGTCTTTGATGTCTGTCGATATTGTAAAGTACATGTTTTATGAAGTTGTATTATTTTTTTTTTAATTCTTTATTGATTGACGTAAACATGTCTGCAATAGATAACAATTCCGTTTCATCCTGTAACTCCAGGAAGATTCATAGACAATCTGTAGAGTGTAATTTCGATAACAGCAGGTGAAATAGGATCAGAATGGCAACCGGATTTCAGTTCGAACATCCGTCATTTAACCGGGGTGCACCAGAAGTTTACAAAGAATTTCAAAAGTTTAAACAACATGTAGAATTCACATTCAAGTTCCCTGGTAAAAACAGAGCCTTAAAACCGTGCAGGCTGGTTAGGCCTTTGGATTGGGCAGCAGGGCCCTGAGGTCTACAAAACGTTTCATCGGATCAAAATGAACACGATGTTCCAGCAAAATTTCTTACTAAACTGGGAAATTATATTAGAGTGAGAACTAACAAAAGGGTCCCTAGATTTAAGGCTGATCAACGTTACAGTAGCGTGCAGACATAACCTCTCGCCAAGTTAACTTAAACCAGTCATAAAAGCTCATCTAAGTTAACTTAGGACCGTTTTCAAGTTAACTTAGACCAGTCATAGAGCAGTCATTAAAGCTACTCCAAGTTAACTTTAAAACTGTTCTAGAGCCCTGACTGCTCTGACCTGTTCTGGTCATAGAATCCTGACTGCTTTGACATGTTCTGGTCGTAGAGCCCTGACTGCTCTAACCTGTTCTGGTCATAGAGCCCTGACCGCTCTAACCAGTCATAGAATCCTGACTGCTCTGACCTGTCATAGAGCCCTGACTGCTTTAATGTTACAGCAATGGAAACATTCAACATTCCCAAATTATCGCTCATCGTGTGTACTCGTCGTGAAAAGCGTGTGCGTAAATCGTGCACCATCGTGTAACGTTCTCCGTTCATTTTCGTGTATCGTGTATGTCATGTGCGTTTACTACTTTCATTCAAAAGACCACATTCTATAGATTATATTTGCCCGTTTTCTTTGCCTAGAAAAAATATTTATTTTCATTAAAATTTAGAACAAATAAATTATTTGTTTCCACGACAAGTAGGATTAAAATATTTTTTTTTCTCTGGGACCTGGCACTAAAATAAGTCCCAGCTGGGACCAAGGTTAAATTATTTTTTACAAAATCGCCAAACCAATGAAAATTAACTGGTCGTCCCCTTCTTTCTGTTTTTTTTGAAAGATAATATAGATATTTACAGCTGCAACTTTATACAACTTTAAAATATTAACATATAGAGTATCACATGTTTTGGGCTATACTATTCATGAGGAAAATCTGCCTTTTCTTATATATTTCATGTTAAATTACAGAAAGTTGAAGTATTGCGGGCATCGACATAATATCGAATGAAGAAAATCTGCCTTTTGTTATATATTTCATGTTAAATAACAGCAAGTTCAAGTATTGCGGGCATCGATATAATATCGAATGAAGAAAATCTGTCTTTTCTTATATATTTCATGTTAAATTACAGAAAGTTGAAGTATGTGGGCATCGATGTAATATCGAATGAAGAAAATCTGCCGTTTCTTTTATATTTCATCTTAAATTACAGAAAGTTGAAGTATTGCGGGCATCAATATAATATCAAATGAAGAAAATCTGCCTTTTCTTATATATTTTAGTTTAAATAAGTTCAGAGAGTTGAAGTATTGCGGGCATCGATATAACATCGAATGAAGAAAATCTGCTTTTTCTTATATATTTCATGTTAAATTACAGAAAGTTGAAGTATTGCGGGTATCAATATAATATCGAATGAAGAAAATATGCTTTTTCTTATATACTTTAGGTTAAATTAAAGAAAGTTGAAGTATTGCGGGCATCGATATAATATAGAATGAAGAAAATCTGCCTTTTCTTATATATTTCATGTTAAATTACAGAAAGTTGAAGTATTGCGGGCATCGATATAATATCAAATGGAGAAAATCTGCTTTTTCTTATATATTTTAGGTTAAATAACAGGAAGTTGAAGTATGGCGGGCATCGATATAACATCGAATGAAGAATATCTGCTTTTTCTTATATATTTCATGTTAAATTACAGCGCGTTGAAGTATTGCGGGAATTGATATAATATCGAATGAAGAAAATCTGCCTTTTGTTATATATTTCATGTTAAATTACAGCAAGTTGAAGAATTGCGGGCATCGATATAACATCGAATGAAGAAAATCTGCTTTTTCTTATATATTTTAGGTTAATAAACAGAAAGTTGAAGTATTGCTGGCATCAATATAATATCAAATGAAAGAAAATCTGCCTTTTGCCTATATATTTAAGGTTAAATTACAGCAAGTTGAAGTATTTGAGCATCTGTATAAGATCGAATGAAGAAAATCTGCCTTTTCTTATATATTTCATCTTAAATTACAGAAAGTTGAATTATTGCTGGCATCAATATAATATCAAATGAAGAAAATCTGCCTTTTCTTTTATATTTCATGTTAAATTACAGAAAGTTGAAGTATTGCGGGAATCGATATAATATCAAATGAAGAAAATTTGCTTTTTCTTATATACTTTAGGTTAAATTAAAGAAATTTGAAGAATGGTGGGCATCAATATAATGTCAAATGAAGAAAATCTGCCTTTTCTTATATATTTCATGTTTAATTACAGAAAGTTGAAGTATTGCGGGCATCGATATAATATCAAATGAAGAAAATCTGCCTTTTCCTATATATTTCATGTTAAATTACAGCAAGTTGAAGTATTGCGGCCATGAAATAATATCAAATGAAGAAAATCTGCCTTTTGTTATATATTTCATGTAAAATTACAGCAAGTTGAAGTATTGCGGGCATCGATATAATATCGAATAAGAAAATCTGCTTTTTCTTAATATATATTTTAGGTTAAATAACAGGAAGTTAAAGTATTGCAGGCATCAATATGATATCAAATGAAGAAAATCTGCTTTTTCTTATATATTTCAGGTTAAATTACAGCAAGTTGAAATATTGCGGGCATCGATATAATATCGAATGAAGAAAATCTGCTTTTTCTTATATATTTCATGTTAAATTACAGCAAGTTGAAGTATTGCGGGCATCGATATAATATAGAATTTACAAAAATCTGTTTTTTCATATATATATCATGTTAAATTACAGAAAGTTGAAGTATTGCGGGCATGTTCAATTACAGAAAGTTGAAGTATTGCGGGCATTGATTTAATATCGAATAAAGAAAATCTGCTTTTTCTCATATGTTTAAGGTTTAATTACAACAAGTTGTAGTATTGTGGGTTGAAAATGAAATATGCACGTCTCATGTTTGTAGCTGTTTGCAGAATATTTTATTTACAACAGACTGATTTTTATTTAGCTTTGTTTATTTATTTTTTTTTACAAAATGATGGAAATTTACAATTTTCGAGTACATAAAAGTGACTGTTTTCTGATAGATCTGATATGGTTACATCAAATTTGAAGAAAATTGCACTCAACACGTGAAAAATTTGTGCGTTCGTACGTTGTGTGAATTGTGTGCGCGTGATAGGGAATGTTGGACGTATCCATGGCTTTATTAAATTTTGAGTATTTACAGTTTTTGTATCGTTTCAGTGCTATACGACTAATCAGAGCAGTCAGGATTCTATGACAGGTTAGAGCAGTCAGGATTCTATGACAGGTTAGAGTGGTCAGGGCTCTATGACTGGTCAGAGCAGTCAGGATTCTATGACTGCTCCAAGTTAACTTCAAGTTAACTTAGGACTGTTCTCATGACTGCTCCCCAAGTTAACTTGGACTAGAGGTTATGTCTGCACCCTACTGGAACAAGGTGCAGTGAAGGTGAAACTTTTGATAACTTTGTAAAAGACTTCAGGCTCTTATCAATGAATGGTGACTGCACAAACACTGATGAAATATTGAGTTGACGGCCCTATAGTGCGAAGGTACAATATTCCGAAGGTCCGATAGTCCGAAGGTCCGGTAGTCTGAAGGTCATATAGTCCGAAGGTCCGATAGTCCGAAAATGACAAAAATCGTAAAGAAATCGCCAGACCGGTGAAAAAAATATATTGGAGACTTGTATAGATGAGCTGAACTCTGATGCGTATTTTGATGGAAATTAATGTAATGTAAAATTGATGAATACTGAATGATTTGTTATTTATTTAAGACCTCCCCACTCCCTATTCAAGTTAAAAATAGAATACAAAGCGACAACTCTGGCAAATATTAGCAGTTTTTAGCATAATTGTTGCAGTCATGTAGTATTCAATGTCTGTTCGTCCTTCTCTAGTAAATACTCCAAAACTTCTGTCTTAACCCACCGGATCAGTAATTTAACATATTGGTAACAACAGTCATCAAATGGTCCCTTTAAAATTTGTCCGTCAGATACCAGCACCACATCCATATGATCGAAGGTGGACGCAAACGGTAGTGGCCATATTTGCCAGTACGAAATGAATTTGTGTAAAGGACCTTCCACGCACGATTCCTTGAAAGGTTAAACTTCATGAGAGATTTCCAAATACAAATTCAAAAAGACATTTCGAAATTTCAACTTAAAAAACTTAAATTTCGACTTTTTCAAACTGAATATTTCAATTTTCACCTTAAATTTTTTACATTAATAAGCACAAAATTTTTACTTTGTCAAACCCGAAATTTCGACATTTTCAAACCCAAAATTCCGGACCCTTTATTCTCAAACTTTTGACTTTTTAAACTTTGAAAAAGTCGAAATTTCGACTTTTGAATAAACCAAAATTTTGACAGTTATAATCTCACAATTGGAACTTAATAGTGAAAAAAAAAAACATTAATTAGAACCTTGATGATTTTCGACTGTCTAAAACTCAAATTTTCTATTTTAAAACACTCATTTTTTCGACTTGTTTAAAAAAAGATGAACTTTTAGAGTTCAAACAACGGCAGTAGAATACCGAAGGAACAAAGGAGTGAAATTTACAAAAATCGAAGTCCAAAGACACGGCCAAAACAAGAACACAGAAAACAATGACGTTAGACACAAAAAAACCATGACGTTAGACAGATACAAAGCACAGAAACAGAAATTACAACATTAAAAACAAAGGTACTCAGAGTGTGAACTCCGGTGAAACTGCGAGTGACATTAGGTGCTCTGGATGGGCAAGCATGTCCTGCTCTGTTAACAGCATACGTCACACAGTAAGTGAGGAAAATATATTTTCGTAGCTGATCGGTCATTGTCATTTGCTAACCTTGAGAAAAAAACAATTAAAAATCGCATAGAGTTCCAGTCGTCCTACGAGTACTAATTGTTTAACATTTTTGGCCCCTTAAGGGTATGTCCCCAGGGGTTATACCAAAAGTCCGCTATCATCCGTATATGAGATGCATAAAATTGAACTTGAATACAAAGTTTCAGCTTCCAGACATGAATACTTCAGAAGATTTTGCTTATTACTGGATATCTCGAAATACATTTTCGCTCATTTTCCCCCCTGAGGGCAAATTTCAAAATTCCGAAACCTTCGGCACACACAATTTTTTATAGTGTTACTTAGACCCTTATTACAAGGTTTCTCATATTTAAGGTGTAAGAGGAGTTCCAGTGGAATCATTTTTTCGCTTTTTTGACCCCCTAGAGGCCATACCCTGAGGGATCATACCAAAGTTCGGACACTTTCTGTGAAGTTACTACGTAATATGCGAGTCGATTTCAGAGTTTCAACTTTCTAGCCCAAATGGCCTTGGAAATTTCTTCAATTATTGGATATCGCGAAAATTCGTTTTCGCCCATAAATTCACCTATTTACAAAATTAAAGGTTTAAACATTGAATCATATAATTTAAAACAAAAGCTACAAAAAAGTCCCTTTCCACACCTGCAATCTCATGATTAATTAACCTATGATGTAAACAGATTT
This sequence comes from Modiolus philippinarum, assembly GCA_002080025.1. Classification (NCBI taxonomy): domain Eukaryota; kingdom Metazoa; phylum Mollusca; class Bivalvia; order Mytilida; family Modiolidae; genus Modiolus; species Modiolus philippinarum. Next base: position 13,841 of record MJUU01004513.1, on the reverse strand, counting down.
TTTTTCATATATATGAGGTAATATCACACTAACCAAGTGAATTTTCACAAAACAATTTTAGTGTGTATTGCCTTGGGAACAAAATGATATTATGAAACATGAATAAGAGAATCAACACTCTTAATTTCTGAAAAGAATACCATTTTCAATAATAAAAGAGGTCTTGTAAATGAAAAATATGAACTATATAACTCTTTAAAAATCATTGTAAATAAAGAACCGCGACTCATTTTCCATGAAATATTTTAATAATAATAATAAAGGATATATTTTCATAAGGTACATACTACCTATATATTAATATGACAAGATCACTTAAAAAAGGAAACTAAATAATGAGTCATAGTTCTCTACATGCAATCAACTTAATGTGAACTAATCAATATAAGACTAATCGCAGGAAACTATTATGTACATTTTAACTTTTTATAGTAAAACACTTTTACAATAGAAAGTGAATGCACTCCCAGTTCCAGTCCATTTCCTTTGTAGTGCATTCACTCAAAAATTCAAAAAACATCTCAACATTTAATTATAAATAATTACTCCTCTTGTATTAATTTTTTCAAAATGTCCCATTTTCTTTCAATTTTTTCTGCAATTGCAGGGGATTTGTAAAAAGTAAGAGACAATTTTTCTATGCTATAAACTTTTTGTAAATGTTTCCTTCCTCCTATAAAAGAGGGTTTCATACAATTCATTTTACAAATATATAGATAGTACTTAATGAGAACAATAAGATAATTAATTAAATCATTATAGATTATATCTTCAGCTGATACAGGTAGATCTACATGACATATATTTTTTAAAATGTCTCTGACCTGAAACCAGAGATTTCTGGCAAAGATGCACTCCCAGAAAAGGTGCATTATAATTTCTGTTGTTTCCATACAAAAACTACATAATTTGCTCCTAGAGCGTTTGACCTAAATTCCGTATCCACAGTGCGCTACTTCTGATCATACTCTAGTATGGTGCCTAGTTTCAAATTTGTATCTCTTATAGTTCCAGAGCTATCGGGGAGCATAACAAACGCACGTACTTACGTACATACGGACGGACTGCATTACACAATCCCCCCCGCTTTCGCTAAGCGGGGGAGGGGGTAATGATTAGAGGTGAATAGACTTTAAAGATCAGTGAACATAAAAGTAATTACAGACAATCAAACAGTGGTACTACTAACAAACGAAAGCAACCTAGACGTCAACAAAGCATTACAAGGGACCGTAGTAAAAATGATACAGGCGATCATCAAGGTAAATGTGGAAATTGTGGAACAGTGCACAGTAAACATGGTAAAGTCAAATGTCCAGCAAAAAGTACTAAGTGCAAATATTGTAAAAAGCCTGACCATTGGTTAAAAGTATGTAGAAAAAGACTTTGACTTGATGCAGGAAATTAATTAGTGTAGTAGCCAAAGTTACGATGACATTTTGTATATTTCAACAGTTAAGGCTGAAAATTCATGTAAATCAGGAGATAATTGGATAGTTCACTTACAAGTACAAGTAGACAAGAAAACACTGCCATTTAGAATCGACACAGGCGCAACGTGTAGTATTTTGTCCAACCATTCATTTAACTAACTACGATTGAGCAGTAAATATGAAACCACAGGTTCACGAAAGATTTTGAAATCATACACTGGACATACAATTCAGCAAATTGGTAAACCCAAACTAGCTGTAAAATATAAAAATTTTAAGATGCTAAAAACATTTGTTGAGATAGTTGAGATTGAATAAGACAATATTATTAGTGGTGACTTCGCTGAAAATCTCCAGTTAGTTAAAAGAATTGATGAAATAGAAACACAGCATGAATATTGACGAGGCTTTCCAGAATAGATAAAGACATCAAGTACACTACCAGGTAGATATCGAATCAAAATAGAAGAAAATGAAACAGGTGTAGTGCATCCATCCAGGAGATTAACAGCAGCTATTAAAGATAAAGCAATTGCTGAACTCAGAAGGACGGAAGAAAACGGCTATATTACCAAAGCCGAAGAACCGACAGAGTGGGTCAGCTCTATGGTTGTTGCCGTCCGTAATGACAAAGTGAGAATACGCATAGATCCTTAAGATATCAATGAAGTAATGCAAAGAGAAAACAATCCGTTGCAAACGTTTTCTCAGTACTGTGAAAGTACTATTTTCCTGGGGTTCCAATTTTCGTCGATTTCGTGGTTCACTTAAACCTCGAAATTAAGTTCCCAACGAAAAATATTTTTCCGTAGGGTTTTAATGCATTGAATACAAAACCAAGAATTTAAATACCCACGAAATAGTCGTTATTATGAAAACCACGAAAATTGATGTCCACGAATAAAAGTATTCCACAATATAAGAATCTAAATCTAGATTTTTACAAATTAGACAAGAGAAGTCGTCATCTTTCTTGACAACATTCAACACGTCTATAGGCCGGAATAGATGGTTACGATTACCTTTCGGAATTAAATGTGTACCAGAAATTAATATCAACGCATAATGGATCAAATGTTTGAAGGCATTACAGGTGTTACTGCTATCATAGATGACATTTTTTATCGCAGGCTGCGACGTAGAAGAACATGATAAAATTCCAAAACGAGTAGTTGAACGTGCAACTAATCCCAATCTGCGTCTGAACTTTGACAAGTGTCCTGTATTGAAGTCAGAAGTAGCGTACATGGGACACGTAATAACTGACAAAGGCTTGCGTCTAGATCCTGGTATAGTGAGAGCAATCGCTGGAATGCCTGCTCCTCAGAATAAGGAGAGAGTCAGAGGATTTGTTGGACTATTTCAGTACTTAGCTAAATTGTTGCCAAATCTAGGTAAAGTGGACGCTCCACTTAGATCACTCTAGAAATCTGATGTGATTTTAACGTGGGAAAGTGAACAGAAAAAGAGTCTTCAGGAATGAAAACGTTTATGCAGCACATCGCCAGTTCTTTCGTTTTTCGATGTATCTAAACCAGTAGAAATCGAATGTGACGCCAGTAAGGACGGTTTGGGTGTTGTCTTGATGCAGGAAGGCCGAGTGATTGCGTATGCTTTCCGTTCATTATCAGAGTCCAAAAAGTGATACGAACAAATTGAGAAGAAGATTTTATCCGTAATTGTGTTTAGTACAAAAAAGTTTCACTGCAACATATTTGACAAGAAAACAATTTTGTACAATGATTATAAGCCGCTAGAGCAAATATTCGAGAAACCGTTGTTAGCTGCACCATTGAGAATACAGAAAATAATGCTTAAATTGCAGTGGCATGACATTTAGGTATATTATATGAAAAGGGAAGATATGAAGATATCGGATGCTCTGTCGAGAGCTTTCTTACCATACACTCATGAGAAGGATGAAGGAGACATAGTTCAGGATATGATTTGTATGATATGGATTAGTAAGGACAAATACTCTGAAATCAAGGAACTGACAAAGACACAACTACATGTGCTTCATAAAACTATCCGAAGTGGATGGCCTGAAATAGAAAGAGAGTCCGTTTGAAGTTGGAGAATGCTGGGATTCGAAAGATTAGTTATCTGTTCTTGATGGGATAATATATAAAGGACTTAGAATAGTTTGCGTGAAAGTATTTTAGAGCTTGTACACAACTCTCATCCTGGTATGACAAAATGCAAGAAACGTGCACGCGAAGTAATGTCCTGGGCATGCATAAATGCTGAAATTGGGAAATACGTAGAACACTGTGCTCTTTGTGCTTCATATCAAAATCAGCAATATGCCGATCCATTAAAACCAACATTTACTCAAGACCTAACGTTCAGTTTAGTTGGATGTGATTTGTTTGGCTTTTAGATTAAAACTTACATACTTACTGTGGACTATTCTTCTAAATACATCGATGTTTTGCCGTTGGATTCGACAAATGCAACATCAATCATTAATGTCTTAACATATGCCTTTGAAACACATGGACTACCTTCTAGATTAAGGTCGGCTAATTGACTTCAGTTCAGTTCCTCGGAGTTAAGAAAGTTCTGCCCAGAAATAGGAATCGATCACGAAACATCTAGTCCGCACTTCCGAAGTGCCAATGGAGAAGCTGACTGGGCAATTCAATCAGTGAACGATCTTTCGAAGAAATCTGACGACAAACATTTGAGTCTGCTCGTCATGAGAGGTATTGATTTATCGCTTCACATTTTCTGATGGATTGAAGACCAAGAATCTCTCTAAAGCATTATGGCAAATCAGATCCTATGTTATCCAGAGTGACAACCAGGAAAACAATAGACTGTACCGAAGAAATCATAAACACTTGCGCACCTCTACAACTACGACCAATTTGTCTCAAATGACAATTTCATAAGTAAAGATCAGTGAATTATTTTTCTAGATAGTATGACAGTCACTTTAATTTTCATTTTTATAAGCATAGGTGCACTTCATTTATTTTTGTGCTAAGAAAAGAAATTAAAAAGTTTTGCGTGCAACTTACAAATTCACAGACTTAAACAAAACCCAAACAATTTAAAAAATAATAGAGACTTTTTAAAGATTTTCATAAGAAGGAAAGGGAGATGTAATTTTATTCTTAATTCTTTATTGATTTGGTATTTGGACATATCTCTATGTTTTGATACCCCTTCAGTAATAAACGTACGCAATCTACACCAGTGTTGTTGTTACAGCTGCATAACATATAGACAATAATGGAAACTAAAATTTTATTTGCTTTTAAAGATGCTGTATCTCTGCCAAGGAACTTTCTAAGAGTTAGAATATGAAATATAATTCGCTATCTAAAGATCATGTACTAGTTAAGAACACTAGGACTCGCGATTAGACATAAGATTCCGAAATGTCTATCTTCAGAACTAAATTTAATTTAAGGTAGATAGACAGTAATATTCAGTTGTTGTTAGTCGGCAAAATTGAACAACCAAGCCTACTTACTCGAAATTTGTTAAAAAAAGTATGGGTCACCATGCTTGCTTTTTCTAGAATTAAAATCAAAGTTTGCTCATTTTTAGCTATTTGTCACCTAAATAAACATAGAATGCACGGGGGAAATATGGAAAATCAATTTTTAGCTTATTAGAAATGAACTTTTTATCCATGAGAATTTGATGTTTTTTTGTGAACAGATAGTTTATGATGTAATTTATAGGTAACAATAGAAAAAATTAAATGCCACCATGCTTTTAACGGAGATATTTTACAAAGTTTCCAGATTAAAAATTATTTACGGTAAAAGGGAGTTAATTCGCGGCAAAGTAAACGAAATATGACGTTTCACTCTGTCATTCCAAGTCGTCAAATTACTGTTCCGGTCCGAAAATCAAACCTACCCGTTTCCGACTCAATATTTTTCTAATGCGCGATTGAATTGCGGAGCGCAACAGTGTCTATCTACCGTTATATGTTAGCTTTATCAGTAGTAACAAACAAATTGAAATTGTTAAGGTTTTGATTGAAATCGCTTTTGATGTTATTAGTAACAAATTATCTACCGAAAGTCCGTCAGTGCCTTAAAAATTGTTGGAAAGGCAAGTTCCCAAGAATAAAACAACAAAATAAAAACAGAACATCCAAGAATAAATATTCTGGAATTTTTATCGTTGTACCCAAATGTGCTGACAGTAATGGGTGTACTTGAGTCAACGACATTAAACCTGATATAGAAAACAAGATATTTTCACACCATATATATTAAGCAGAAAAATATGATACAATAAGCAGAGATCAGAGTTTTTCTAGCCGCCATAGCGCTTACCATACACATCGAGCTGTATACAATATAATGCATTCAATGAAGACAGATTGAAGAGAATATTCTACACAAAATAAAAAAAAAATACATAAATTGCATAATAAAGAAAATGTGGTTATGCTCTGTCGATGTTTTAAGGTATAGCCTCTCATCAGCAGCATTAGAATAAACTAGAGGCATCGCCAAATGGCCGCCAGTTATACCCCCGCTCATTGAACCCTTAATCAATATTGCAAGACAAATTTAAATGTGTGTGGACACAATACAGTTGTGGACACATTACTACGATGGATAGATGCATATGGAATATAGGATATTTTGTTTTTGATTCTGACTTTATCACGGCCATATCAGGTGAGCCCGTTAGGGCGAGCTTGATATGTTACGCCGTGATAAATTCCTTATCAAAAACAAAATTTCCTATATTTCCGTTATCGGTTTTCCAAAAAAAAAAAGATGAAAAAACTCTATAATAAATTGAAATAAGCTGAAATTTCCAAGTTAGATCAGTTAATCTATCGTTTATTGCATAATTTATGTGCATTCTTCATTCAACGTAATACGCGTATGAACACGACAAATAGTACCAATACATGGCGTCAGCTTAGCAACCCGCACGAGACGTCTTCACACTGATCTAAACATTTCATGATGATGTCTAGTTCGGTCATACTGAGATTATCAGTCACTGTAGATCAAAGGAAATTTTAACAACTAACCGATAAAAGTATGGACACAATGATATACACTCTTTTCTTCAAGAAAATATTCAAATGTGAATTATCTCCGCTTCAAAATTTCAGGCAGCAACCATATAACTTCATGCACATCTTAAGGTGGTGTACTACAACTGTGTAACATTTCATAAAAATCCAAGTACCCATTTAAGAGGTTCATCTTCATTTTTTTAAAGAAAATATTTAAGACAAATTATTTCCCCTCCAAATTTCGTGCAGCAACCATATTACTTTATGCACATCTTCAGGTAGTCACCGAATGGTCTTCACCACAGTGAGGAACCTCACACCGTATAGCAACCCTAAATGGCCTCAAAATGTAAAAAAGTTAATACATCAGTTGAAACAAACCACAACCAATAACCAAATATAAAAAAAGTATTTTTTTAAAAGAAGACAAGGACAACTCAATAACCAACATATTCCTGACTTGACACAGGAATATTGCGGTGGGGTTAAACTCGTTTTTTATCCAAACCATCCTTTATGTGAGATGAATGGCTGAAAAATAAATCCACAAAAAGACTCACAGTAAAAATCAAACTAGAATGGAGTCCAACTTGTCAAGATGAGTACTTTTACAATGAAGTAAATAAAAAATGAAGACAATTCACACAGGTATTGTCCTGACAAATACTTGCGGTTACTGAAAGCTAGGAAAGGACACAATTTCTGCTGACTATGATATCATGCCTTCTAACATATGAAACTTCAATTGTAATACTTCTAGATAGATTTCGTATAACATCATCATCAATTATCAAAAGAAAAACATGATATTGTACAATGCCAAATACTGTCAATATGAAGCCTTATTTTAATTAAGTTAATTTTGCCAATAAAAAACCAGAAGTAAATATTTAACAACAATGCTGTATTTATATCCTGTTATGAATAAGTTTGTTCACCGGATCAATAAGTTTGGAAGGACAATATTTTAATATGTATGCTTTGAAAAATGATATTTCCATAGAAGTTTGGATGTAAAATGGCTGTTATATATGAGCCCTGTAGAACCAAATTCCCTTAATAAGTAATGTATCTTTAATGAAAAAATAGAGAATTTTTTTTTATCAATTAATGGTATCTAAACCTTTGATGCAAAAGTTTTTCAGTTAGACAAAGATTTCGGTCGTTGACTTGTTATCACGAGTTATCACCTAGTTCTTTTAACTAGTTACTAAGTTGCTATCACAGCTTAGTTAAGTTATTACAAGTTAAATAAGTTGTTGTCACAAGTCAGATAAGTTGTTTCTACAAGTTAAAAACTAGAAAAACTATAAGCAAGGCTTACTAATGAATACCCCTGCTCCCCCATTTAATTTCAGAAGTAAACAAAATTAGCAAATAAAAAATCAAGTCAAATCAACTTTTGTTAATAGCTGATGCACAATTGCAATGTCCACTGAGTTCTCTGCGAAAGTTTCATTGATTATACTAAGTGGTCTGGGAGGAACTGTCGCCACTAATTGTTTACCCAATGGTGGACGGAATAACGAACGGACGAACAGACAGGCAAACGGACTAAGGGACAACATGATCACTATATACCGCCGCGCTGAAGCGGATGTATAATAAGACCTCCTACAATACTAATGGGCTTCTGTAAAAAAACAGGCTTTATCACCTCTGCTTGCAGATATTTTTCTGTTCTGTTAGGAACGAGACTTCATGCAAAAACTTCCAAACGGAACCATACGAAACAGTGGTAAACGTTTGTCTATTTTTACGGTATCCAATTTATTGACAATTCCCAGTCTTTATATTATATATACACGTGTATACATCATTTACCAACAAGAACTGCAATTAAAAAAATCTAACAATGATTCTAAATGCTGCCCTTTTCTGGGTCTAACTATCATTTTTAACTCTGGTAAAATAAAAAAAAACTAAAATATATGATAAAAGGGATTATTTGGACTTCACTATCATGACATTCCTCCTAAGCAAAGGGATTTGCTCCCTGCCTAGAAAAAATATGTTTACTATCAAATACGAATCTCGGAGAAAAAAACACCATTTTTTTTCGAGATTCATATTTGATAGCAAAAAGTTTTTCTAGGCTTAGAGCAAGTCCCTGTGAACCTAAGGGGAGTATATTTCTCAACGGGTACGATTTGCACGAGTTTGTTCTACTTTTGACGATTTAATGAACGTAGCCTTAATATCACAGCCAAACTTTTACAACAGGGTTACAGATTTCATAAGTTGTTGAATACATTTAATAAGTTTTGTTTTTGATAAGAACATTTAATATCTAAATATGGCGTTACTCGCAAACAGCTTATTACTTAAGGCATTTCTAATAACTAAATACCGAAGTTACTGTAAATTTATTTTCTGCATATGCGCATTTCGACAACTTATGTCTCTTCAGTACAGATAAAATCTAAACGTTTGGAAGACCATAAAATCAAAAATTTTTAAAAGATATTTAAAAACTGAAAGAGAACAAATAATCAATATGATCTAAATATAAAGCCAAAACCAACCAAGGACAGAGCTTTGCATGAAGGAGATACTCCTTAGTTTTAAACAAAATTTACAAAAAGTTTTGATATTGTAAGGTTTCAGATTCGGCTTTAGGGTCAGCACCGAAGCACTGACTACTAGGCTGGTGAATACCTGCTGGCTGGTGAATAATTCATAAAAACTAGTCAAATATCTCAATGGAATATAACCATATATTGGGATATAATAGCCTAATTGGGTTTTCCCCAAACCTGCTTAATTCTTTATCTCACTTTTATATCGGTTTTTCTAAATTAATTTAATGATCTGCACTGTTTTGTTTTAAAGGGACAAAATTTATCAATATATATAAAAAAAATACAATATACCGAATTGATCGATTATTTAGTTGAACTTTACATCATTACATCTATAATACTAAAATACCGAAGTTGCATAATTAATAGTAAATTTTGTTATGCTGTACACGTGTTTCAAGGAGAGATCTCTCATCAGCAGCATTAAAATCAAATAATATGGAAAGCCANAAAAAAAAAAAAAAAAAAAAAAAAAAAAAGAAGTACTCATTACCAAAAATATCGAAATAAGAAGCCAAATCCAGTACCAAGGACATCCACCGAGTGCCATACACGAAATGAAGCCTCAGTATTTTGAGGGGTTAGAATTTTGATAAACAGTAAATTTCTATAAAACACAAGGTAAATTTTCATGTAAGACAAGTCTGACTATTGGGCTAGTGAATACCTTCGGGGACCTTTAGTCCACCAGCAGTGGCATCGGCCCAATTGTTTCAAAATACAAAAAATACCGAAGTTGCATAACAAACAGTAAATTTCGTTGTGCTGTACCGTGTTTCAAGGAGTTACCTCTCATCAGCTGCATTAAAATCAATAATATGGAAAGCCAGAATCCAAAAGTAGTAAAAAAAAGAAGTACTCCTTACCAAAAATATCGAAATAGGAAGCCAAATCCAGTACCAAGGACATCCACCGAGTGCCATACACGGAATGAAGCCTCAGTATTTTTAAGGGGTTAGAATTTTGATAAATAGTAAATTTCTATAAAACGCAAGGTAAATTTTCATGTCAGACAAGTCTGACTATTGGGCTGGTGAATACCCTCGGGGACCTTTGGTCCACCAGCATTGGCATCGGCCCAGTGGTTTCAAAATTCTTAAATACCGAAGTTGCATAATTAACAATAAATTTCGTTATGCTGTACATGTGTTTCTGAGTTTAGAGTAGTTACTTTCCCCGCCGGATCTAGCCGTCAAAGTATCTTAAACAGTTTTATTTTTTGAGTGAGTTGATTCAAGTAATATATAAATAACTAGGTTATTAATTGCAATTCAATGTATAAATCCATTTTGGCGAAAGCATATATTTATTGTCATATGTCTTATTCCGTTGATCGTCCTGCGATGTGAGTAATAAATAAAGACAAATTGTGCTAATTCACCTAAGTATTTTCGCTGCCATGCTAATCATATAATACAATGTAACCAAACAGCGAGGCAGTGTTCTTTCAAAATTCTGTATGCAATTCATTTCGTTTGCAATTTCCCTTTATTGTATCATGTGTATTGTATTGAATTATTCATGATTCAAAACTATACAGCATACGTCTATGATTTGATTCCTATGGAAACTCTGCTTCCAAGATGACAAATTTCTCTCTGCCCCTTAAGTTATGAGAAGCAGGAGATGCTTCTTCTACCGGTACACCTGATCTCACCCACGGTTTTTGTATTGGTTTTTGTATATGTCCGTCTTTTCATTTTTCTATCCCGTGCCATGCTCATTTTATGTCTTCGTTTTTTTTTCCGATGTTTTCATTTGAATGATGTTTTGAATTCAAAATTAGTGTGCCAAATTTGTTGCATCTTACTTTTTGTCACCATTTGTCAAGTAACATGATCATTGCTTCAATGTATGATAATCATCTGATCATACCTTGACTTCGCAAATACTCTGTACCGCCATACTCTTGCAGAAAACAACAACCAATATTGATCCTCCGACTAGAGCTAGTGGATGATGAAGGATAAATAATTTTGCAAAATATTTGAAAGCGCAGCTTACCAAGGGTTTAATCTTTTGAAAATTTAACTAGCCATGTATTAAATATTTCATAATCTACATGTTCAAAATCCTTCTCCTTTCACCATTGATGATAAAAAATATGTTCACTGGTCAAGAAAAGTGAAACTGTGTAGAAAAAAAAATGTGTCCATGGGAAACGGATGACCCAGTCAGATATTCTATTGAACAAACAAGGCTGAAGAGAAAACATTAGCATTGACTTTATCAAAGTTAGTAGCAAGCTTAAGAGATAGGTGAAGGACTTGAGAAGTGGAGACACAATACAACCCATCATGCCAAAACTTTAGACGAAATATCAAATTATTACTTCATACATAGATAGGAAATACATGACGAAAATTTGCAAAAGATGGCTATAATGGAAAACAAGAGTTATCGTCAACCAGGTAGGAGATAAATGACGGACTTGAAAATGAGAGACACTTTATAATTCATCATACCAAAGCATCATATTATTACTAAGAAATCGTCAACGAAAATTTTATAATATATTGCCATAATGAAAAAATAGAGTTATCAACATCCAGGAAGTAGAAGGACTTGAAAAGGAAAGGCACATTACAACTCAATATACCTGATCTTCAGGTCAAATATCAGATCGTTACTGCGTACACAAGCTGAGAATAGTCAACAAATATTTTAACACGTACGTAAGGACGCACGCACATACAGACGTACGGACATACAGATAAATGTAAAACTAAATGCCCCGTCGCCCTACGGCACGAGCATTTAAATGTTTTAAGGATTTTTTTGTCATCAATACAAAGTCAAAATCAACAAGACATGTCTTTAACTCAATCAACGTGAATAAGCTATCGTCAACATGTGAACATGATGGGGATAAATTCATTATAAGAATCAAGAAGTTTTAATAACTTACATCACTTTTTTAGATAAAAGTGTAGTATAAATTGAGAGCTTCAACTCACAACCGTTCAACAAAAAAAAAACATTTATTAGAAGTGACAAATTGTTACGGAAACGTATGTCACACAAACCTTTTTATATTTTACGTTAAGTTCATTTTAAATTGATAGATACTGAATTTGATCCAACGAATTCGAAATTTAGAGTACTCTGCAGGTGTGTACGGATAGAGTTTAATTTTTGAGCTTAAATTTGCGCATAGGCTTTAGAATAATAAAGTTTAAAACCTTCAGCAATAAAATTGAATAATTTATTACTTTCTCTTTATCTCCCAAAAGATATGAGTAGTTCCTACGCACAAGATATCATTGAACGAGAAAAAGCGAGATATATCACAAATCATACATAGACTGGCATTGTTTTATTGTTTTTGGTTCTATTTTTTAGTGTTTGCTTTACTATATTTGTTAGCTTGTTTTGCTTTGTTGTTTTGTTTTTCATTTGCTTATTGTATTTTGATTTTTTTTTTTTGTGTCGTTTTTTTCTTCTTTCTGTTGTTTATTATTATTTTTGTTTTTTGTCTGTGTTATTAATTTTATTTATTTATTTGTTTTGTTTGTTTCTTTCTTTCTTTTCTGGTTTAGCCATAGGATCAAAATCATTCGAGTCAAAGTAATAAAAAGTACATGACCCTTTAATTTGTTTAACAGAATTACAGTTTTTACAACAAAGACCTTAATAAAAAGTGTTTAAAAAAGGGCATCCGAACCAAAAATCTTCTTCCATATTGCTTCCGTCAGATTAATTGATGAACAAATACCACTGTTTGATTATTCCTACAGCAATCAGTGGTTCATAGTTCTGTAACAGTATAAACTTAGTAGTAAGTCTTCCACGGAAGACATGTGTCGCCTGCGTAATATATCACTAAAAAGTATACTACGTCATACAGAAAAGGGCATGCAAGAGATTCCAGACCCTCTTACACATTATAGGTTCCAATACTGATTCTCCATGCCAAATTGCAGAAGGCTGGGATATGTAGTGCCTGAGAAAAACGCGACTGAAATTTTCAAGACGTGGAAAATATTCCAAGTTTAGTCAAACAGGAAGTGGGCATGCCAGAGATTCAAAACTTTATTACACAGTACAGGTCCCCATACTGACACTCCATGCGAAATTACAGAAGGCTGGAAATAGTGGTTCCTTAGTAAAATGTGACAAAATTTTTTTGTGACACCAATCGGCAAAAATATTCTAAGTTCCTTCAAACAGGAAGTGGCTATGCAAGAGATCCCAAACTTTATAACACGGTATAGGTCCCCATACTGATACTCCATACTGAATTGTAGAAGGCTGGGATCTGTGGTTCCTGAGAAAAATGTGACAGAAATTTTCAAGACACAAAAAAAATCTAAGTTCCGTCAAACAGCAAGTTGGCATGCAAGGGATCCCAAACTCTGTTACACGGTATAGGTCCCCATTCTGATACTCCATGATGCCAAATTGCAGAAAAGTTGGATACATAGTTCCTGAGAAAACTGTGACAGAAATTGTTGTGACGTCGACGCGGACGACGCCGACTGCGACGACGACGCAGGACGACGGATAGTGATCCCTTTATGTCGCCACCGCGTGAACGCAGGCGACACAATCACTGTTTGTGGTTACATGTTACAGTGTATCTACTTTGCAGCATTTATTGGTTTCTCATATGGCAGAATCAGAGGTACTTTACTAATTTGAATAGCAGCCATCTTGTAACTCTTGCTTGTCGGCCATGTTTAGTTGAAATGCATAGGGAGATATTAAAATTTTTCAAAATTCCCTAATAATACACTTCAGATCATATTTGTCCGCATATAGTAAGATTCCACACATTGTTTACGTCTATTCTATACATAAATATTTATCTGTAATAAT